>SNQJ01S0114779.1:2504-12504 GCA_010110895.2 Picea sitchensis
CCTCTTCACTGCTAATACATGTGATTCCTTTGGTTTTGCTTGAAATCATGCAACTTGTCCAACTGCCTACATTACATATGGTCTAGATTTTTTCACATATAGTAGGCTTCCATTCATTGACCTGTATTGCCTTTGATCTGTAGACTTCGAATCATCATCTTTTCTCAACTTGGAACTGGTTTGCATGGGAGTGATAACTGGTTTGCAATCTTCCATTCCGAACTTCTTTAGCATTTCTATGATATACCTGGTTTGATAAATAAAAATTCCTTGGTTGCTTTGATGTATCTAAAGTCTCAGAAATAAGGATAGTTCTCCAAGTAACGACATTTCAAATTCATTTTGCATATCTTTTGCAAATTTCTTGCTTAACCTATCATCATCACTACCAAAAATAATATCATCAACATAAAATTCAATTCATAAAATATTACCTTGACTTACCTTGATGTAGAGGTTGTTGTCTGCACTTCCTTTTCTAAACCCTACCTCTTGCAGATACTTATGCAGTCTAGAGTACCATGCTATAGTAGCCTGTTTTAAACCATACAGGGTCTTCTTTAATTTACACACACAATCTGTGTTGTCTGGTAACTGAAATCCTTCTGGTTGTTCAATGTAGACTTCTTCTTCAAGTTCCCCATTCAGAAAATCTTATTTTATGTCTATTTGATATACTTTAACATTTTTAGAGCATGCATAAGCTGAAAGAAAACGGATTGCTTCCATTCTAGCAACTGGGGAAAATGTCTATTCAAAGTCGATTCCTTTAATCTGTGCATATCCTTTACATACCAATCTAGCTTTGTTCCTTGTAACCCGTCCATCTTCATTCAATTTATTCATGAAAACCCATTTTGTGTCGATCACATTCTTATTCTTTGGTATTGGAAACAATTCCCAAGTGTCGTTTTTCTCTCTTTGATCCAATTCTTCATCCATGGCCTTATTCCAAAATTCATCATCTTCAAAACAGTTTGGTTCAATTGTAGATAAGAGTGCCAGGTGTGTTTGTTCTGGTGAACGGATTTTTCTTCTAGTCTCAACTCCTGCATCTCTGTTCTTGATAATTTGATCTGAAGGATGATTCTTCTATACTCATTTACTGGGTGTCTTTGGAGACACTTGTTGAACTTGCTCTTATTCTTCCGTCAGATTCTCTTCATCTTCCTCTTGTACTTCTTTTTCATATTCTTCTTCGAAAAGTTGTTCCATTGATTTGTCTTCTTCTTCCTTTGATTATGTTCTTCTTGTTTCATCAATTGTTACATTCATGCTTTCCACAACTTTGTTTAATCTTAGATTCTAACACTTGTATGCTTTCCTTGTACTTGAGTAACCAACAAGTATTCCTTTGTCCATAGGAGAGTCAAACTTTCCCATTCTTCCATCTTCTCTTTTGATGTAGCATTTGCTTCCAAAAACTTTGAAGTGCTTCACATTTGTTGGTCTTCATTTCCATAGCACATAGGGAGTTTTATCAATGTTGTTTCTGAGCATTACTCTGTTTTGAATGTGAATTGTTGTATGCACTACCTGTGTCCAAAATATATCTCTCAATTTATAATCCATTATCATTGTTCGAGCCATTTCCTGTATTGTCCTATTCTTTATTTCAACAACTCCATTTTGTTGAGGTGTCCTAGAAACGAAGAATTGACTTTTTATTCCATGACTGCTGCAGTAGTCCATAAATTCCTTTGAAGTGAGCTCTCTTGCATTATCATACCTCAAGCATTTGGTTCTTGAATACATTTCATTTTCAACCATTTCCTTGTAGATCTTGAATTTTTCAAAAGCTTCTGACTTGTTCTTGAGAAACAAAACTACAGTCATTCTTCTATAATCATCAACTAATAACATAAATTATCTCTCACCTTTTAAGCCCTTTATTGTAGTTGGTCCAACTAGATCAGTATGCACAATTTCCAGTGGTCTTTTTGTTGAATATTCCTTTGATTTGAACCTGGTATTTGTTTTCTTTCCTTGTTGACAATGCTTGCATAAAGTGTTGGTTGGTTTCGTGATCTGGGGAATTTCTCTGACTGCTTCTCTGTTGCTGACTTTGATAAGGTTATCAAAGTGCATGTGCCCCATTCTTATGTGCCATATCCAACTTTCATCTTCCTTTCCTAGACAACATTTTTCATTTCCAATTTCACTTAACAGATATATGTTGTTTGAAGTTCTTGTAGCTGTACCGACCAATTTCCCTGAAACTTCTCTTCTTATCTCACACTTTTGTGAATAGAAAGTAAATTTATGACCTTGGTCACACATTTGACTCACACTTAGAAGATTATGTTTCATATATTCTACTAATATAACATTTTGTGCCTTTTCATTCTTGTTCCCAATTCGGTCTGTGCCTTCTCCAATTATTTTGGTTGCATTATCATTTCCGAATGAGGCTGATCCATTTCTTTCCTTTTGCAATGTAACAAATTTGTCTCTATCACATGTCATGTGTTTTGAACACCCACTGTCAATATACCAACCATGTTTCTTCTTCTTAGCTTGTAGAGCGACTGTGCATTCGTCATTTCTATACTGATATTGCTTTCTTATCCATGTCATTTTATGAGGTTCTTCTCTCTGATTGTTGTTATTCTATTGAGGTTCTTTAGGGGCGACTGTCATTCTACATTCTTTGGCCATGTGTCCAAAGTTGTTACATTTGTAAAATTCCACTGCTCAAGGATTCAAATCGATTGTAAATTCTTCTTTGTGTTTCACTAGGTCTTCTTGAATAACTGCTTTGTGTATGACTCTCAAAGTTGTTATTGTTCCTATTGTTAGCTCTGCAATTTATAGCTTTATGTCCAAAATTATTACATGCATAACATAAACCAAAAAATATAGTTTGATACCTGGGAGTTGAAGATATTCTGAAAGGAGGTGCTCTTATGAATCCTTCTTCTTCTTGAGGCCTATCCGTCTATTGTTGATTCTGAAATTTGAATCTTCTCGGTGGATGAGTGTCCCTGTAATCTTCCTTGTATATGTTCCTATCCCCTTTAATTGTTTTTGCATAGATTTTTGAATTTGTTTCTTTCTCTATTGTTTTGGATCTTGATCCCTTTTCTGTCTGATTGTATCCAAGTCCAGACTTGTCAAGATGAGATTTTTGACTGTTGATAATGTCATACAAAAATTTTGAGCTATTCTGCATATTTTTCTTTTGAATATTCTTTATTAATGTGACAAACTCTGCTTCCAAGTTTCCGATGATCCAGTCCTTTTATTCTAGTTGTTCTTTGAGTGATTCTTCAATTCTTTTATCTTCTTCTATTTGAACTTTCAATTTTGTGATCATTTTTTCTAGTTCTTGAGTGTCTTCCTTTTTGTCTAGTTCTGCTTACAGTTTCTTGTTCTTCTTCTTTTCTCTTCTGATAACTTCTACGACACACATTAATTCTTCTCGAAAGTCACCTTTTGCCTCTTCAATTTATTCTTCAACTTCTTCTTCAGCTTCTTCATATTCTTCTTCGGAGTCTTCTTTGTTAGAGTCTTTTAATTCCATGAATAAAACTCTTCATGTCTCACTATCACTGACTTCATCTTCATATGATGATGAGATGTCTTCTTTGATGCATAATTTTTTCTTGAAATCTTTCTTTGTATTTCTTTTGCCTTTATATGTGTTTTTTCCTTCATCATTTCTCTTTTTCTTATAAGGACATTTTTTAGCAAAATGACCAATACCATCACAATTAAAACAAATTGAAGGAAGCTTACCTCTATACCTACCATTGGTTCCCTTGTCCAGTCTTTTGACGAAGTTGGACACTTCTTCATCATCTTCCGAGACGTCGTTGTTGCTACTATATTCTTCTTTTTCCTTTTTCTTTTGATTTGATCTTTTGGATGCTTTGAAGGCTACTTCTTTTACATCTGGATTTTCCTGTTCAGTTCTCATCTCATATGTTGTGAAGATTTCATATAGTTCATCCATGCTTATTGAGTTTAGATATGATCTTTCTTCTAGTGATGATATCTTAGGGTTGAATATCATAGGACGAGATCTTAGTACCTTTTGAACAATTACAGATTCTTCGATTTCTTCTCCCAATCCTATGATTGCATTCACTATTTCATCGACTCGTAAGAAGTAGGTTGTGATATCTTTATCTTCCTTCATTTTTAGTTGTTCATACTGACCTCTGTAAGTTTGAAGCTTTGCTTCTTTGAATTTTGAATCTTCTTCATAAATATTTCTAAGATTGTCCCAAATATATTTAGCATATTTACAATGTGAAACTTTGGTGAATACCATATCACTGAGACCATTCAAAAGTGCATTTTTGGCTTTGGAATTATTCTCGCCGAGTTTTATTGCTTTGTCATTTGTTGGTGGAACTGTTGGTGTTGTGTATCCATCTAAAATTGATTTCCAAACTTGAAATCACTGTGCATGTATATATGTCTTCATCCTTATGCTCCAAAAAACATACTTCTATCCATCAAACTGTGGTATTCCATTTTTATATGAGTTGGTACTCTCCATGATCTACCTTTCAGTGGTTAAATTGATTTTTGAAGGAACTTGCTCTGATACCAATTGTTGGATTACTGAGAGGGGGGGTGAATCAGTAATAGCGTAATTATAATCATTTTTCTTCAAATGTTATATCAATGTAGAATTATTGTGAAATAATGAGCAATAAGAAATAAACAATCACACACATACATAGTACACCAGTGTTTTACGTGGAAACCCAAATCGGGAGAAAAGAACGGAATTTTTTTTCTTATATGTCTTTAAGAATTACATTCATTGAAAGCACCAGCTTCATTTGTTTTCCAGCTGCAACTGGAAGGAGGCTCCAACCCCCTAGTTTCTCAGGCTACAACTTGAGGGAAGCTCGAACTCCCCAATTCTATGGATACAACCAGAAGGAGGCTACAACCCCCTATGTTCTCCAGATAAAACCAGAAGGTGGCTACAACCACCTGTCCTTGCCCCGTCCAACTGCCCTGAAGTAGAAGTAGAATGATGGGATGACTGTCAACCTGTCACAATGAGATATACTGTTGTACAACTGTATCAACCTATACCACTGCCCTATATCCAATCTGTATAACTTCCCTGTAATCAAACCGTACCTGAACTGAACATGTATCTAAAAAAATACAACAGATATGCACCTGTAGTGATGTAGCCTACGTATGTACGCGCCTATATGTTATGCAGTCCATGTATGTCTTCTGAAACTAGGGTTTTCTTTCACTTGAAAAATTTTAACCCTCTATAGCTTCTTTCACATAGATCTGTAGCCTGTCACTATATCTAGATTGTAACTATACCTTGTGCATGCATCCTCATACATAACCTCTACTCAAGGCAAGTATATCTCTCTCTAGTCATGTGCCATATAGGTATGTGTAATCATGAACAAGTATAATATCCCTTACATGATCTTATTTATCATCCCCTTTCTGATATTCAATTTCTCAATACATCAATAAATACAAGATCTCAACCATGTACCATAAAAAATCTTAGCCATATGCCAAGAAATACAAGATGTGCCTCAACAAGAAGTATCAATGATAAATATACCAACACTGTATTTCTGTAGATATGAATTATACATAAGATCCCATGTAGCCACTAGTATCTCTAGGGAGAATCTTCAAGTCTCCATTTCCATTCCTCATGCATACATCAAAATCCAACTATTCATAGAAATAAGACATATCTTTTGAACCAATGGATGGATATGATGTATCTGAGCACTCTAGACCTTCCTAGGAGCTTGATCTCAAAATCTAGAACCTCTGCATCTTCATCTTCTCAAGTTTCATGGCTTTACCAACATGTACTCACCCTATACCCAGTCAGCCCGCGTACATCATACTCACCCTATACACAACTAACCCGCGTATACCTTCAATGTATAAACACGTATACCTTCAATGTATACGCACCCTATACATAGATAGCTCACATATGCCTAAGAAAATAGGGGTTTGTGTGAATCCAATAATTTTGCCGTCAACCCTTTATGCTATCTCAGACGTTTTCCACTTCAGATGTATCCACAAGTGTTTACAAGAATTTTTACACAAGAAAATAGATATACAACATGTACAAGTGTGTTTTTATGAGTGAGATTTGTCTCTTATTTATATGTTCATGTAGCCTTACACTTTTCTTATTTAAGGGATTCTTCATTTAAAATAATTTCTTTTTGCAAATCACTTTGACTCTTGGGGGCTTCTATAAGACATGAGGGTTCTCCAACTTCATATGGTCATAACTCTCTAACCGTGAGGAGTTATGTGACGTTCCACATACCACCGAAAATGGCATGACAAGCACTATCCATATAGGATATTTTCCCTGACAAATTCACTGTTCTTCAAATCATTATTCCATAACTAAGAATGGGTTCTCTTACTCCACAAAGCGTCTTCCCTTGTAAGGGGAGAACTTTGGAGTTCATCCATATTTACTTCTTATCAACCATGACGAGACAATAATGAGTCAAATTTACATTAAAAAATCTTGGGTCCATTACCCAAACCTTTTTGCTGCGGGGCTTTCTTCAAGGGTTGAAATCAAGGACACCCAGCCTTAATGAACATGAGCGAGCCCACGAGTCGTTCGATGCTTTGAAGAAAGATTTGGTGTCGACGCCTCTACTGAAGCCTCTCGACTATAGTAGAGATTACTTTATTTATATCGCCGCTTCTGAGGATATGATTGGTATGGTTCTAGTTTAGGAATATGATGAGCTCCACGAGCATGTCGTCTACTATCTTAGTCGAACTTTAGTCGGTACTGAACTTAATTATACTCACGTTGAAAATCTATCTTTGTCTGTCGTTCACACAGTCCAACGTTTGCATCATTATATATTACTCTGCAAGACTATTGTGGTAGCATATGTCAATCCATTTCAATACGTCCTTACCAGGCGTATCATAGGGGGGAAATATAATAAATGGATTTTCATTTTACAAGATTTTGATCTCGATTTTACTTCCACGAAATTCAACAAATCCTTGGTCTTCATAGAATTAATATTTGATTTCCCATGATTAGATGAGGATGTTATCGATGTTGATTTGTTTGCGAATGAACACATTTTTCTTGTCTCTTTGTCTGACCCCTGGTATGGAGACATTGTTCTCTATATTCAAATCTTGAAGTTCCCTCAGCATATCTCACGAGATGACCAACAGAGTATAATATACCAAGCTAATACATATACTATCATCTGTGACACTTTGTATCACCGAGGAATAGACAATATCTTACTTCTGATCAAAACTTCAAATTACATACAATAGCTATTGTCTACCAAATTTTCCAACCAACCCTGTTTACATGAAAATGAACTCCATATATAGAAATCTAATGTAAAACTTGGATTCTAGGGTCGAACTACTCCCTCCTAGAATCATGGATCCATTTTCTTTGAAAGAGAACAATAACTTCAATGGATTCACTAAAAATAGAAAGCCCGACTTTTCCAAATCATAATCGTAATCGATATATTCTTTACAATAATTAATCATGATCAAAATTCGAACCTACAGTTGTGATAAGTCATCATTTTCACTACTGGATACTCTGTCATCCCTGGACAGCAAGTCTGCTACGCAACAGTAACCTACAACAAAAACACAGTAGAATGTGCAACAAACTAGGAAAATAGGTGTTAAAGATGACATCGTATCTCACTGGTAAAAAACTAATTTTAGAAACTTAGAGAGGTGTTTTTATTTAATATAGTTATAAATAAAAACCTCTCTCAGTTTCTTGAAATTCATCTCCATATGTCCGGAATACATGTCGCAAAAACATGTCTCGGATAGGAAATCATGAAAACTGAAAAATAGGGATGAAATATTCCTTCGAATCTCCCAATCTGTGACACATTTTTCAAATATGGGAGAGGTTTTTATTATTTTGTTTGTCTTTGAAAAAAATTTCTCGGGGAGTTTCAAAATTCCTCTCCATTTGGTCATAAATGGATATTGAAGTTGACCACTAAACCAATAATTAATGCAGTGTGACCTGTAACCTGTGCGCAGGAAAATCCACTGTGCGACAACATCCTATGCGCGACATCCCACTGTGCAAAAAAATACAGTACGCAACAACATCCTATGCACGATGACATCCTTTTCATGACGACATTCTCTGCGCGAAAGCATCCTATGTGCAGTGCGCAGTGAATTTTGCAGCGCGCAGTTGCAAATTGAAATGGGAATAAATAAATGATAAGATTTTTTTTGAAACTGGCTCTTGGAGATGTTAGATGATTCTAGGAATAAAAACAACATGGGTCCTAATAGGCATGAATTTTCAAATTGTTTACAAACCTCTAACCTTAGCCATGAAAATCATGGTGCTAACAACTGGCTCCAACGGGGATTCTACCCTTCCTGTGAGGTAGAAAAGAATAGTAGACCAGGTGCCAATCCATTGGGCTTCTCCCAAGCTCAAAATTCCAATTGTAACTTGTAACCTGCATCTTTTGAAAACCCAAAACTGTATATGCTCCAAACTAAAATATGAAACTAAGCTGAAAATGAAAACTGCATATTGTTGAAAGAAATGCTCATAGTTGTTAGGGTCCTAACCCGCACATAGGTAGAGCAATATATTCGGATGTAATCAAGGTCAATATTAATAAGGCCTTTCAATAAAATAGAATAAGGCGGATGTAAGAAGACCTAATAGAATATTTCACTTCTAGAAGGATCTTCCTCTAGATGCTTCTCTTGATAGACATATTTAGTATAAATAAGGGTCGAGGGTATGAAAACCCTAGCTTGGAGATTATTGTAACAAAGTGCTGCTCGACTGGAGGTTTCACCCTCGAAGAGGCCCATGAACATTGCTTTCTGAATGAAAGTGTTATTTTTTTATTTTTTCTTATATCATTTATGTGTTATTGTGGAGATTTTGTTGGTTATATTACTGTTATTCTGCCATTTCTAGCATTTTATTTTTGTTCTGCATACTTTTTATATCCGGTATATTACAAGTGGTATCAGATCACTTTCCTTGGCAGAAATTGTGGGAAATGTTTTTTTTTCCAGGGTAGAGATGTACTCCGACGTCTTTAAGCCATAGAGATCTGTCGTTACACGCATAAACCCGCGGTTGAGGGATTCATACATGCAAGAAATACAAGTGGTTCTTAAGTTCACATATGTTGGCCACCCTTGTAACCCTTGTTGGTACCCCTTCGAGTGGTATCACATCAGAAAATACCTATGTACAGATCGGCCTAGATTTCTTGAAGCCCTCTTTAGATAAACCAACCACCTAACTGTTATAGTGCTACCAAGAACAACACTTGGGAAGATACTCTCTAGTACCTGGGTAGTCGGGTAGTATGGCTAAGGGTACGGTCTATCCTCCTTAGTTAGTGCCCTGAGATATTGAGACGAGTACTACTGTTGGACCCCACATGTATATCAGAGAGCTATAGCACAGGGAAAACCCTTGTTTGTAGAACCCTTGAATACCTAACCCTTGGGGGATAGAAACATAAACAAATTAAAATAGACAAGATCTATTTCCACGCAATTGTGTTCAGGTTGCCAAGTAAATACACATTTATTTTTGGTTAATCATTTGGGGATTTCATCACTGCAATATTCTTCATACCAGATTATAACTCCGTAGGTGTGAAAAAAAAGAGTCTGGAAATTGTTTCACCATTATTTGAGACCTATTCCATTGGATTCANCATTCATCCATCTAATTTTTTGGAAAAATATTTGAACCCACCCACCCCTTTTTAGTTCACCCATCCTCATGGCCCATACCTGTAGCCAAGACCTGTAATCTCTCTTCAACACCTTGCAATCTGGTTTCCTCGAGACCCAAAAAGAAGTGAAACAACTTAGTTCTACTGTTGCCTCCATTGATACATCCATCAATACATCCATAAATACAACCATGCAGTCCTAAATGGAGGAATTCAAACAAGAACTGACCACCCATCTTGAATCTATATTTACATCACTCTGC
>SNQJ01S0114779.1:15650-39118 GCA_010110895.2 Picea sitchensis
TATTCATGAAAAGTGGTTAACCCTAAAATAAGGAAAATAGGTTAAGTGACCTAGAAATGGGTTAAGTAACCTAAAAATGGGTTAAGCGACCTAGAAGATGAAAGTATAAATAAGAATCTAGGATCTCTTGTAAAATGCAAATGTGGTAAGAATCCCTTTTGTGGTTGAATGGATAGCTTCTTGTAAATATCTTGTGGAGTATTGATGGAGAGCTTCTTGTGAGAGCATCCTATTGGTGTGGATCTCTTGAGCATGATTGAAGATCTATTATGAGGAAGAGAGCGAGAGGAGGATCTCATGGACACATCAAATTTTCAGCAATGTCATAGATCTTGACGGAAAAAGTCTCAGATTCACAGAAAACCCTATTTTCTGATGTCCAGGCGTGTTGTTTGTGTATAGGGTGTGTGTACATGCGGGCTACCTATGTATAGGGTGAATGTACATGCGAGATGACTATGTACAGGGAGTGTGGAGTGGATAAAATCATGGAGATTTTTGTTTGAGCTGGTGCCAAGCTCTTGGATGATGAGGCAGGTTCTAGATCTACATTCTATGGCCTCAGATCTATAACTGATACACTGGTATGGTTACATTATTGTCTTGATGGATATTATTGTTTGATGTGTTGTGAATTCTTAGGGAATTCTTGGTATGGATTCTATGATGTGGCTCAGTTTGGTTGATTTGGTTGATGGAGTGAGAAACACTCTTGTGATTCAGTAGTGACATGATTGCTATGGTATACTAGTTATTTATACATGATTGAGATAGCATTCATATTGATTTTTTATGGAGCATGAGCAAGCTATTGGAGAGATTGGATGTGTTTTGACTGGCTGTGGGTCAGTTTGGATAGTGGAAGACATAAGAGAAAGTGAATGTAGGTTGCAGAGGATATGAGCATGTGAAGAAAAGAAAAACCCTAGTTGCTTAGAAGCATATGTTTGTTGCATTATACACTGGCCGTGTTCACATGCGCGTTGTAGTGAGCCAGGGCGCGTGCACATATGGGCTGCACTACTAACAGGTTGCATACCTGTTGACAGATTGATATCTGTTGAGGATTTTTGCCTCATCTCAGTTGGTGTTGAGGGTGAAAGTTGAGTCTTGCATATAGAGCTGGTGCTCTTGTAGAGTTGTACTCTATTCAGCTGTTGCTGATAAACCCCAAGGATTGTAGTCTATAATAAAAAGAAAATTGTACATACATCTTGTGTTCTTTGTGTTCATTGTGATGATGACTTGTTGATAATATATTGTTGATATATGTTGTTGATATGTGCTCACATCTAACTGGTTATAAATGACAACAATGGGTAATGAATAAATGTTGAATTCTAATTGATGAGTTTTTGTGCAAGAGGGAAGTTTTGGGAAAAATAACACCACACTCATTCACCCCCCCCTCTAAGTGTGGTAGGTGTGTCCAACAACCCTTATCTCTTGGGGAAACGTTTCCAAATTAAGATAGACCATCAAAGCCTCAAGTACTTTCTGGAACAACGCATTTCCTCCCCAGAGCAACAAAAATGGGTGACTAAACTCTTTGGATATGATTATGAGATCATTTAAAAGAAAGGAAAAGACAATGTGGTGGTGGATGCACTATCCTAGAAATATGAAGAAGAAGGATCCCTTTTTTCTCTTTCTTTCATTGTACCAGATTGGCTCCAAGCTGTTCCCCAGGAATGGCTACAAGATCCCAAAAGTTTGCATCTGATCCAGCAATTGCAGACCAATGCTCTAGCTCCCCCAGGATACTCTTGGCTCCATGATGAGATTCGATACAAAGGTCATTTGTATTTAAGTAAACAATCAAAGCTTAAATCCACGGTACTTTCTGAGCTTCATGCTACACCCACAGCGGGGCACTCCGGGTTCACCAAAACCTATGACAGGGTCAAACGTTCTTTTTTCTGGGATGGTATGAAACAGGACATCTGTAATTTTATCATTGAATGTGATGTGTGTCAACGCAACAAGGGAGAAACAGTCAAATCTCTGGGCACAGTGGCACACTGCAACTGCTTCTGATTCCACCTGCTATTTGGAAGGATATCTCTATGGAATTTATTACCGGCTTACCCAAATCGGGAAATAAATCAGTCATAATGGTGGTTGTGGATCACCTTTCCAAGTATGCTCATTTATGCGCTCTTCAACACCCATTTACTGCATCCACGGTGGCTCAAATTTTCATGGACCAGGTCTTCAAGCTTCATGGCATGCCACACTCTATTGTTTTTTATCGTGACCCAACTTTCACAAGCAATTTTTGGCAAGAACTATTCAAGCTACAGGGCACCCAATTGCATCTCAGCACATCTTATCATCCCCAGACTGATGGTCAAACGGAAGTTGTCAACAAGTGTTTGGAAACATATCTGAGGTGTTTTGCCTCTGAAAAGAAAAATCAGTGGGCTCAATGGTTACCCCTAGCTGAATGGTGGTACGACACTTCCTATTATTCTGCCATTTCTAGCATTTTATTTCTATTATGCATACTTTTTATATCTGGTATATTACATATTACTGAGATTATTTTCACTGCTACCTACCCTAACTATAGAAAAATATGTCAGTCAAGTGAAATCAAAATGCCAATGCAACCATGCAAGCACGTTTTCCATTTTTTTCTTTCTTTGCACATGCTTGTTCCAAAGCCTGTTTACTGATAAGTCATTCAAAAAATTATCTATAAATTCAAATCTCAAAAAATAAAAAACATTGAGACTGTTTTCCACCTCCAACAAAACTGTAAATGGATCCTCCAGAATGTGCATAAAACAACAATCATGTTTCACCCCTTCCACTACATCCTTGTTTTCATGTAATTCAACTTGTTGATTACCACAAGAAGGTTGAAAAATATGTTGAGACTACTGGAAATAACAATATTATAAATAAGAAGACAGTGTTGGCTGAAATGAAACCCCTAGTGGCAAGCAATCCATATCTAACCCTGACATTGATTGGCCATCATATTTATTTCCAAGTTGATAGTTGATCATAGGCTGCAAAATCTGAACTGAAATACCCTTCCATATAATCAACAACATGGTCATTAAAGGTATGAGAAGGTTGTTGGTCCTCTTCACTTATAACAATTTTCTCATGTAAAACAATGTCACTATGAATGCAATCAGACTTCCCTGCTTCCTTTGTTATCTCATGATTTATGTTCAACAATTCAAAGGAAGAAAAACATAATGGAAGATGGTTTTCATTTGCAAGTCCACTGCTTTCTTCATATTCAACATCATGCATCTAGGATTTCTGATTTGAAACATTATAAACATTTTTCTTTAGCAATTTGAAAGATGAAAAATAGAATGGCAAAGTTCCTTCATCTAATTCAGAACTTTCTTCATTTTCTTCATTGTTGTCATATGCACATTTTTCAATTTCTTTGGATTTCTAAACACACTCATTGTTAGATTCATCTTCGACCAATGGATATAATTTTGAACTGATAAAACCTTCCATATAACAAGCAACAGGGTCATTAAACACATGAGAAGATTGTTGTAATTTCTTGTCAGTTGTTTCCCATGAATCAGTGTGATTTTGCATCAACACACATTCCTTTGCTTCAGTGATGATGTTAGAATTTTCTTTCAACAATTTAAATGAAGAAAATCATAAATAAAAAGAATTTCCTTCATCTGATTCAATACTTTGTTCTTTGTAACTGTGATATGTAGGCTGATTTCCCTCATTACATTGTTGAAAAGGAACATTTTCTGATAGAGAATATGCACTTGGTTGTTCTAGGAAGTCAACACCATGATCATCATCATATTCATAATATATAGGAAAATCAACAATATCTACAATGTCATCTAACAAGAAAAATCTTGGGACATCAACCGGCTCTTCAACAGGTTGATTTGCAAATTCATTTTCTTGACTGTCTACAAATGAATACATAAAAAAATCATCCTCGTGCTTATCATGAGATGGATCAGAAACTAAATTAGTATCAAAACAATTCAGGAGAGTAGCTTGCTATTCAAGCTGATCATCATTCTTTGCAAACACATCCTCATGACATCCTTCAAGAAAAATTATGACATGTTCAACCTCCTACATATTATGCACAGTCTCTGGTTCCCCAGCTTTCAATTTCTCATCCAAAATCTGATTTTGTAGCTCCTTATATGCTTGAATATTGTCTTCAACTTCCTGAGCATTGTTGAACATCTGCTACAAAGACATAGACTTCCTCTTCGTCAAAATAAAAGATAATTCTCATTGAAAGGTTGTTACATAATGGAGAATGGAAGCAACTTCAGGAGGCTGGATTTCTTTAGGTAGCTTATAATAAAGGATAGAAACCCTCCTACTGAAATTTGAGATGGTTTCATCTTTCATTCTTCTCATGGCATAAAACTCTAAAAGGAGTAGATCCCATGACTTTATCTCACCCCAAAATCTACAGAAAGATTCCCTCAATTCATCCCACAAGCTAATCGATTGAGGCTACAAATGTATGAACCATGCTTTGGCATATCCTTGTAAGGACTGAGAAAAGGCCCTCATAGACACATCCTCATGTTCAATCTCAAAAATTTATATAAAATTTTCAAATGCTTGAATATGTTTTTAAGTTGACTTTTCGTCAAGCTCTCCATTGAACCAAGGAAGGTACTTATAATGTTTCAGAAGAAAGTCATGAAGGATTGAAGGAAATTTAAGAGGATTGTATCTTTCTTGAATCTTGGAGGGTGTAGGATTAAGAACATAAAGTACAAGCTTAGCTTTGGTTTCATTAATCTCACAAGAATGATCATGAACATCATATGGTTCATAGGAAGGAGCTTGGTGAATATCGGCTATACAAGAAGGAGGTATACCTAAAGTTTGCAATGAAGGATATACAAGGGTAGATCTCTGTGATTCATTTGAACATAGTAAGTGAAGAAATATTCTTTTGAAAAACTCAGGAAAGGACAAGAAGATATTGATAAAACAAGAAATCACTTCTTGGAATAAACTCAAGCTTGAGTACCTGATTTTTCCATACTGTTCTTCCATATCTCTATCCGCAGGTCTCATATCCAGTGGAGTCTTTGATTTGCATTCAAAGCTTGATTGGATTCGCCATGAAAAATTTATCTTTGGATTCTTCTGCCAGTGGAATCACCTTCAAACTAATTTTCTAATGTGTGGAGTTGCCAGAGAAGAAATACAACCAATATGTGCCTAAGTGTCTGCTGCTCTCATACCTTAGAACTAAAACAATGTCGTTCTTCCCAGGGAAAATTTTCAAATTCATCCCCAGAAACCGCGCCAAAATGTTAGCACTCCATAAATCTATTCAGCTGATAAACATACGACAAAGGTAAATTTTTCAACCAACTTTGAGACCCAAAACTAGCCTTTCATATTTGGAGAGGGCTCTCTCAGAAATGGCGTGGTCTTCGCGCATGATATGACTTTGAAAATAATGGTTAGATTTAACACCTATGATATAATGGGTTCTGGTTACATTGGCGCAGGAAAGTAAGACTTGGGCTATGGGGTCGGTCTTAGGAAAAGATGGGACAAATTATTCAGTGACTGAACTCAAGAGGATAAGGCTAGGCAAGAAACAACCTTCACTGTAAAACCGTAGTGTGTGGCGGGAGAAATTACTGGAAGTAACTCAAGAGCGCTTCTGTGGACGAATTTAGAGCTAGCTTTAGAGGAAAACGTTTTTTCTAAGTGTCGCGAACAAGGGGCGTTGTACAACGAATCTGCAGGTTCGATAATTCGTTCCGAAATAGACAAAAAAAGATATGAAATAAAGATAACAGGAAGCACATACGCAAAGTAATAAGAACAATACATCCAACTATTACAACTATAATCTTATCGTCAAGCTACAAGACCTTTGCATTAAATTCCGGTCAAAAATTCAGATTACATACAATAGATGTCATTTGCCAAATTTTCCAACCAACCCTGTTTACATGAAAATTATCCCCATATATAGAAATCTAATGTCACCCTTGGCTTCTAGGGTCGAACTACTCCCTGCTAGAATCACAGATCTGTTTTCTTTGAAAGAGAACAATAACTTCAATGAATTCACTAAAAATAGAAAACATGGCTTTTCCAAATCATAATCGTAACCGAGATATTCTTTACAATCATTGATCATGATCAACTTCGACCCTATGGTTGTGATAAGTCATCATTTTCATTGATGGACACTTTGTCATCCCTACACAACAAGTTTTCTATGCAACAATAACCTACAACAAAAATGCAGCAGAATGCGCAACAAATTGGGAAAATAGGCATTAAAGATGACATTGTATCTCACTGATAAAAAACTATTTTTAGAAACTGAGAGAGGTTTTTGTAATTAATATTGCTATAAAAAAAACTCTCTCGGTTTCTTGAAATTCATCTCTAGTTGGCTGGAATACATGTTGCAAAAACATGTCTCGGACAGGAAATAACGAAAACTAAAAAATAGGTCTCAAATATTCCTCGATTGTATGTTGAGGGTGACTTGGTCCTCTTGTATGATCAAGACAAATAACCACTGGGGGAAAGCAAGTTTAAGCCCATGTGGAATGGTCCTTATAGCGTGTGACGTGCATTAGAAAAAGGAGCCTATGATTTAGAAGATTACGAAGGGAATAGGTTGGCTGATCCCAAAAATGGGCTCTACTTAAAAAGATATTATGCTTGAGCCCCAGGCTTGGGTGGAACTCTAAGTATACTAATGTAATTTAGTGTATATATCTTTTCCTTTCATCTTTGGGTTGCTTATTGAGTTTTCACTTGGTTGATAGATGTCAATGGAGTCTTCGATCTACCTAGGATTCACAGACAGAGCCAATCATCATAAAAAGAACTTAGCTTCTATCGCTTGGGTGGTTTACTCAACCGAGGGTCTACTGGTTTCTTTAGGTGGTGTATGCCTAGGGCCATCCATAAACAATGTGGCCAAATATAGCATCGTTATAGAACTTTTATGCATTGCTATATCACATGGCATTCATTCATTAGAAGTTCTCCTGGATTCCCAATTAGTGGCACATCAGTTGAACGACTGTTACCGCATGCAAGATCCTACTTTACTCTAATGATTCCTACGAGTACCTCTTTTAGAATGAAAATTTGATTTTATTACATATTATCATATTCCTAGGAGTTCTAATAATTTATCTGATGCTTATGCTAATTTCATTTTAGATTGGCATTTGTCACATAATTAAAAGAAAATAAAACCATCTCATCAATGTACACATTGTAAAATATAAGTAAAGTCGAAGATCCTTTTTTATATATTTCAAAAAATATGGTGTTTATAGTACAAAATTGGGGCTAATACCCTCAATACACATATACAACAAGTATTACAATATCCCACGACATCTACGCCTGTGGCACCGGATGTGTGTCATGGTAGATAACCATGATGTTTGAGAGGTGCCGAAATAGTCGTACCCATTCCCTGGGTACACCAACCACCTGTCACTGCATGGCTTCAGACAGATCCTCTACCTGAACCATGGGAATCCTGCGAGTCAAATGTGACATGTTTCCCTGCACGTTTTGTAGGACCCTCTCGGCTTCTCCTCCTGCTGCCTCGTTTCCCCAGTTCCTCCTTCGATGTTGAGGGAAGCCTTCTAGTCATCACAGACCCACGTCTGTGTTGCACAAATGTCTATTCAATACTTAAGCACCATCCAGTCTTTGTTTTTGTTCTACTATACAAAAATACAAAAAATGGAAATATGTAAAAAAAAATTAACGTACCTATGTCACTGTAGGTGGTCCCTGGTGGGAGTGGCATGTATGGATCTCCTTAGAAGTCTATCCCTCCATAGGGATAGTCATATAGGGAAATGACATGTCATTGTTACCATTTGAATAAATCCTCGTTTTAGGGTGTCGACACCCTACCTCCCGCCTGCCACCTCATTACCTCAGTGCATCGTTCCATGGCTAGATCACGAGGTCCTCTAGGAAGAATCTCAACTCTAGGTCCCACCTGCTCAAAAAAGAAACTAAATAGGATAGAGGCAAACCCAAAATTCCTCTTATCCCCTTGTTTGCACTTTGTCAATTGGCTCTTCATATTTTCCAATAGTGAGGTACACTAGTCATATATTGTGGGTCTCATACACTGCACTGCATATAACATGAGCGACCTCGATGTTTGGTGCAACGAGACCAAACCTATGATCCTAGTCAATACAGGGACAATAATCTTCAGGATGATATTGTTTATTTCTCAGATAGGGAGTTGAATCCCTACCTTAGGAGTCCCTGCTACATAGTGGGCATCTATATACTCTTATATTTTCATCCCACTCCCTTCTCCCCATGATTTGAGGTTTGCAACCTCTCCCTGACAAGATAGACCAGCCAAAAATTAAATGTCCTCTACTTCAATTCTCAATGGTTTCCCATTGAGATTGAAGCTTTCACTCTCAGGGTCCCAATAACCCACAAGAATATCGAGATACCTCACATGGGTTCTCATTCCTTTGAGTGCCCAAAAATTATACAAGACACATCTCTTTAAGGCCATCTGGGGCCCCAAATCTTGATCTACAGTAGCATCGACCTCCTCGTGCTCTCTTTCTCTCCATTCAAGAACCATCCTACCAAGGAGAAATCAAAATTTGAGTTAGAACCCTTGAAAACTATTGTTTGCATGCATGTATGCAGTCTACTTTAATTACAATTGCATGTAGAGCTTAATATATGCTCCTTGTAATTTACACAGGGGTGTATACCCCATTGTATACATGATCTGATTGAAGACATCCCGCGTACATCGAAATTTACATTTTGCGCCCTCAACAACTAAATAATTGGGACCTAATTCAAAAATTTAATCCACTGAAATTGAAGAGGAAGGGAAGTAGATTTACTTGATCCAGATGGTTGCTGATTTTGTTTCTTTATGCTCTCACAATCGTCATTTGAATCACGGAGGCATTTTGGTCCAATTTGCACTAGTTGGGTAAAAAATCAAAATGGTATAGTAATTTTCAATTTTGTACTATTTATAAACTACTTTTACCCACTTTCTATAGTTTTAAGCCATTCTTTCACCTAATGGACTAATATAAAGGTAGATTGAGTTGGTTTTTACAGTTTTAACCCTAGTTTCTTACAGATTTCAACGTTATGTTAGTTATTCATTGCCACAGGAAGGTATTTTCATTACCCAACATATAGGATAGGTATCCACTCCATTATGCATTTTCGCATTATCCTATAACTGTCACTTTTATGCCTTAGATACGAACCCATTTTTTGTGACACAGAAATTCCCATCTACTATAAATAGTGTCGTTATCAAGTGGTAGAAACTTACCAAACATGGGTTCCCTAGTTAGATTCCCTACTGTATTTGGTGCCCATGAAGAGTTTTTTTTCCATAGGACCAGGAGTCCCTAATATCTAATACATGACTTAATGTTGAGCCTCATTTATCACTCATAAACATGCGACCTTATACCTTGAGGACTCCCAAACGAATTTAATTTAAGCTCTTTTCCAACTAGTCTTTAAAAAGTGAAAAGATTGTCGAGTGATTTGTCCCTTTCACACTCGTTAAATTGGACTTGAAAGTTCATGAGTCTTAGTTGATCTCTTTTCCAACTCATTACCAAAAAAGAAAAGATCGTCGAGTGAAATTTTCTTTTTCACACTCATAAATTGGTTTTTAAAAGACGTCTATTTGGCACAAGTTTATCCCTTTTTCACACCAAGTGGACTACAAGACAGAAAAAAGGACATTTTTTGGTGTTAAGTTGTGATTGCATCTCATTCCCTTGCTTGCAGTATTGAGCCTATAGTTGGTTCTCGCTTTGCATTATAAACCATTTTCCTCAACAATTTTTCATCCTCAACCAAGTAGAGACTTGTTTATATCCTTCGTAATTTGACACCCTATACAAAGGAGGGAACATTCCCCCAAGTTTCCATCTCCCGCATGCACTTCCCTACATTGAGAATAGGTATGTTTCACTGCTGGAACTAGTTTTTCTATGAAAAAACAAAAAAATACGGGCGGGAAGGGAGAATTATCGTGTATCATCAACAATCATGTCACCTTTTGAATAGATGACAAAGTTATTGAGTCCATTCATCATCATAATTTTTGGAATAGAATGGCCTTAGGAAGATGATCTCATTACAGAGTCTTCTCTACCAATTGTTTACTCTTCCAGTCCCTACAAAGAATTTCATTGATGCCTCCTGCATCTCATCATTTTATCATTAGGTCTATGATATTGGAGTCCTCCATATGTCTCATGCTCTTGTTCAAAGGATGTCTATCAACCTGTGTCGGCCACTCCTCAGAACTCTTGACTTTGCATGTCATCCATACCCTCAGTTTGTCTCAAAATCACATGATATTGTAGTCTTATCATGCACCCTAGACCTGCTTTCATCATTGGTAGGTAACCTTGAACCCAACAATCGACATTTCATCGTTGGTCATTGACAATGTGGTTTCCCTTGTGTTCGACGACAAGACATCTATTCACACATTGGGATTCATGTAGTGTATTGGATTCCATTAGTCTTATTGGTGGTTTCCTCGCCTTTGTCAGCCATTTTCATCATTGGTTGCTATTTAGAGGATATTTTTCATGTACCTCTTTCACTTGGAACACGCGAAAGACACATAGGGTCGTTGGTTCGTGAACATGTTCTTCATCTGATTTCCACCAAATCATGAAGCTCCTTCTTTGTACCTTGTGCTGATTGATGAGAGATGCCTCAATGATCTCCTTTTAGCAGGTATATTTCCATCGACTTCAACCCATTTATTATGGAAACGAAACCTAGAGTCTTATGAGTACCTTGAGGCTTGTAGTCATTAGTGGTAGGCTCTCTCGCCATTGACAGTTGGGAATACATCAATGTCTCTTGATTGATGGATTCTTCAGGTGTTCGAAACTGACTCCTTTATTCACACTTGTAAGAATGTACTCAGTGCCTTGATACCTACTTTCATTATTTATAGGTTGTCTTGCGTTTGTTAACGATATACATCAATGACTGGTGTTGTCCCTTGACCAAGTTTTTGAGGAAAATTTGGTCATGTCTGATGACTTTTGGGACTTCGAAAAGTTGGTCAAAGATGAAGCATCCAGGTAGAGCAGGGATCACATGATCTCACTTGTGTTGTGGACCCAACAAGGGGATCATTAGGGTTTTTGTATTAGGGTTTTGGGATGTCGGCCCATGGGTTTACCCATGTTTAGGCCTTTTTGTAATTGTATAAATAAGTAGTATCTAAGAAATATAGAGGGGAATTGGCTTCATGCATGACTAAAGGCTATGTTCATGATATGTTTATTTTGTATTAGTGCAATAATTTGTAAGTTCTTTGTGCTATTAAGGAGTTGGCTCTGTGCCTTGACCTGATTTTGAGGAAGGTGGATCTAGTGCGCAATGCGCATATCACCTGTCCACTGTGGAGTTGGGCTCTGTATCTTTGTGCACATGAGTAGATGAATGTAATTATATCGAAGACTAATAAATAATAAAAAGAAGTTGGTGGATGTAGCCCCACACTGGGGTGAACCATGTATATCCTATGTCTTGATATGCTTTGTACGATGTTGCTTATATGATTATTTTCTTAGTGTTGTTGATGTTACGTATAATGAATGCATCTGATGTTGTATCTTAGTGCTTAATGATGTGAATTAATACTAGATCTAATCTAGTGTTGTCTAAGTGATTAGAAATGTTAGATCTTACTGCGTTGCTCTGTGATAAGGGTTAATATGTGAAGTAATTGAGAATCATAAACTAATGCATATTGTTTGCTAAGTGCTCTATTAAGTATTATAATCACATATCTGTGTCCCATATTGGTTGTAGACACTTGAGTCCTACAAACCCCCCTTCCTCTACCTCAAGTGACATTTCATCTACTTCGCAGGTGTTGTCTAAAGGGCCGGTAGTTAGGGTTTTGTTTGTGCATTGTTGAAGAATTGAACCCTGGGTCTTGCCCTATGCCAACAATCGGTAATCAAACAATGCCTCATTGTGTTCGAACTCAACTCCTTTATTCACATAATGTAGACTTGCACCCTTGGCGGATTGTGTAGAAGACTTGAAGACATCACTATGTGGTCGCAACTTTCCTGAGTTGTTGCTTCCTTTTCATTGGACTAGTACCTATATGACTTCAGTGATCACGGGACATTACATTGTACTCCATGGTATACAAATATCTTCAGATTGGTTTTGAGATTGGTTCTACTGGGCCTTGTTCATGACTATGACAACTATTTTCATGTAACCTCATTTGTATTTTCCTATTCATGGCCACAGACACTTGTTTGGTATATTTTCACATGGATCTACAATGTAATTTTATTGGCAACCATGTATGCAAAGTCAGTGCAGAATGTAATGAGAAACTAAGTTCAGCCAACTGGTTCCCTACCTCTCCACTTCTAGGTTGTTTATAATGTATTTCGACCATCATAGATACTCCTATGACCTCACACATTAGGGGGAATTTGTTATAGAAATATTTTCCTCACCATAAGAAAACATGCACAGAGGGACTTATTCTATTTCCCTATGCAAACTTATCCTCCCCGTTGATAAAATACAGAGACAAAAATACAATTTTTTCCACTTGTACACATCTTGCACACTATACAACAAGCGTATACGTAGACTGCTCCACTACATCCCACGTACATCAAGATTTTTTCAGAAAATGAAAATGAAATGTCAGGTTTCCATGTCACGACAGGATATCTCTAATCCTTGGCCTTCCATATACTGTAAACATTATGACTTGGCCCTTCAGTTTCATTTTGAAGGCTATAAATGGGCCAATTCTGAGCTATGGAAAGGGGAGAATAAATCAACTTTGAGAGAAAAGTTACTCTAGAGAAATTATTTACTTCATATTGAGTCTGCATCCCTTTGTCCTTTAATTCTAAACACAATGTTCCACCCCCAAGATCTTCCCTTATTGATGGAGAACCTCATTGTCTCCCTTCTATGATCTTGCCTTTGGTGGAGGATTAAAATGGTGGAGGCCCAACTGGAAGGAACTTAGTTTCTCGATTCTGAACCATGCCGACATGAAAGTCTGTAATATTTTCACTTCTCCTGATCATTTATTAATAAAAATACTCTATGCCCGTCCAATTGATATCTTGCAAATATATGAGTTATTATCCATGGGTGTATTTGTTATGTATATTGATGGATTATTCTATCTAATGTGCTAACCTTTTCTATTATCACCATTTGATTGCTTTTCTTGTTTGTTGAGAAGTTGTTGGAGGTATATATCTTTGGGTAAAAGTGCTCAATGTTGAACTTTATCGAACATCTGGATGATGTAGGATTTTTTATTATCTCTCTTGCACATTGGTTTATATAGCATGTTTATGGAATAGAGTTTGTTTCTGCATTCATTTCCGTCTGTTTAGGTTTACCCTAGCCATAGAGAGATTTTCCTCGTAGCAACAACTTTTCAAGAATTTTTTTAGCATGCTACCAAATCTTAAGTCCCAATCATCTCTCCCTACATTGAAATTATTTTTCAAGGAATTATCCAAGATCTTATTAAAATCTTCCAGTGTTCCATTTGTCTGAGGGTGATATGGGGTACTCTTTTGATGATGAATATGGAACTCCTCATTCAATGTTGTAATTGTTTTGTTTAGAAAAGGTGTACCTTGATCATTGAGTAATATGAACATACATCCGTACCTTGTGATTACATTCTCAAATAAAAACCAAAAAATAGTCTCTATAGTACAATCTGTAACTGGTGTTTCTTCCACCCACCTTGTCAAATACTCTGTCACAGTGATGATGTACCTTACCCCTAATCTTCTTTCTTGTGGGTTGATTGGCCCCAGAAATTCTATGGCCCATTTCTCAAATGCTTGCAACATAACCTTTGTATTCAAAGGAATTTTTTCCATCCTAGACAACTTTCCCACTCATTTGCAGGAATCACATGACTAGCAGTATTCCTTCTCATCTCTGTGAAGTGCAGGCCAACAAATCCCTACGCACAAAACATTATGTGCAGTTTCTCTCCTTGCATAAATTCATCCAATAATTACACCATGCGCTTCTTCAAGTATCATCGGTCTTTCATGTTCCAACACACAATGTCTTGGTGTTCCATGTGCACCCAACTTGTATAGATTCCCTGTAATTAACTGATAATTTGTCTCTTTCACTACCAATTGTTTCTTTTATGCCACGGTCATCTTGGATGGAGCCATGCATTTGCTTAGAAACTGTAAAATGTATGAGAAGCAATCATCCACCATCCTTATTGCAAATAATTGTGCATCTGGGAAGTTTTCATCTAAATTGTGTACATCTTCTCTTGACAATATGCATGATAGATGATCTGGTCATGCATTCAACATCACTAGTTTCAATACAACCTCAATGTCATTTTTCTGAAATAATAATAGCCACCTACATATCCCCCCCCCCAACATTGGCTTGTTGAATAAGTAATTTAATGTAGAATGGTTTGTATACATCTTAAAGTGATACCCCAATAGATAATTCCTGAATTTATGAAGTGCATAGACCATTTCCAATCCTTTATGTTTTGTGGTTGTATAGTTATTCTCTGCTATAGATAACTTCCTACTTGAAAAATCAATTGGGCGATCTATGTATCCCTCCCTTGGTTGGGATATTACTACGCCAAATTATATGGACGATGCATATACATGTACATGGAACTCCTTATTCCAATCTGTAAAACTTAAAATCAACACAGTTACTAGTTTTTGTTTCAAGGTGTCCAACCCCTTCTAACAATCCTCATTCCATTGAAACTTTGCTTCCTTATTTAATAACTTTTCCATTGGTATTGTGATCTAATCATATCCTTTGATAAATTTCCTGTAAAACCCTATATGACCCAATGTTTCCATCAACTATCTGACTGACGTAGGAGGTTCTAATTCTAGAATGACTGTGATTTTAGTCAGATCTAATAATAGTCCCTGTTTGCACACTACATGTCCCAACAAAATTCCAAACGATGTGAAAAATATACACTTCTTCATGTTCAATGAAATATGACATTTCTTGCACCAATCCAACATGATCCTAAGAAATTATATATGATCCTTTAGTAGACTAAAAATTGTCCAATCATCCAAGTAGACTTCTAGAAACTTATGAATGAACTCCTTGAATGCTGCAACCACTAAACTGTAAAACACCACAAGGGAATTCTTCAATCCAAATGGCATAATTGTATACTCATAACTCCCCCATTTCGTCACAAAAGTGGCCTTGTTTCAATATTCCTACACAATTCTTATATAATGGTACCTCGAGAATCAATCTGTGAAAGAATAAGTTTCCCAGCCTCCTACATTCTCCAGTACGTCATTCATGAATGGTGTGGGAAATGGGTCATGTAAGCGCACATCATTTAACTTCCTTATATCTATGCAGATATTGATTCCTCCTGTATTATGTTCCTCCACCACCATTGGAATGATCCACTCAGATTATTCTACAGATTTGATGATTCTTGCATCTAACATTCTATTTATTTCATCCTTCACTTTCTCCTTGTCCCTCGGATTTAGCCTGTAATGCCTTTGTGTCACTGGAGTCTAGATTATCTCTTGGTTTCAGTGGAATCTTCATCTCTCCTAAGTATCCTTATATTTCTTTCATCTATAAAAATTTTGTTGGAAATAGGTCCTAATATTCTTGCAGTAATTCTGTAATATTCTCAACTGTCTCCTCACTCCAATAATTTCCCATTTGTGGAAACTTGGGATTCTCTATCATCCCAATGTTTACCTTATGTGTCTTTATAGGTTGTGTATATGTGGAAGATTCACACTCTGGTCCTTCTACTATTTTGTCTCCCTCTTTCTTAGGTACTTGTACATTCCTAGGATCCTCTTCATCAGAATATTCCTTAGATACATTATAACACTCCAATAGCTCATGGACAATCATCTTGGCTCTGTGCATACTGCATACTGGTATCACCATCGTCATCTCTTCTTCTGAGAAGATATTCATTCAAATTTCTTGTAGTGATGCATATATTGATGGAGACTCATGTTCAAATGTAATCTTGATTTTAAACCTCTATACCAATTCTTCCCATCTTATTTTCTCCATGCGCTATCCAATTCCAAATACTAGTTCTTCAGAATTGTGTCCAGTGTGTGTATAAATCTATGCGTCCACTCTATTCCTAGTACTGAACTCCATAAATCCCTAAACTGTTCCACATGACCCATTGGATCACTCTCCCCTGTATACTTTTACACAATATATTCTTCCTTAGTACCAAACCTTACTTGCATTATTATGATGCACTATGACCAGTGTTTCATTCCCTCTCAATGCACAACTCACCATCTAGTTGGAGTAACTTTTAATACAACATCTAGTGCTAACAACATTTGTTTTTTTGGTACTTGCAACTCAAATTATTTTAAAAACATACTTATATCAGTTAATCCATCATACCTAGTTGGATCACATAGATATGCTCCAATCCAATGCAAGGATTGAGTGATGCACGCACATCATCTAGTTGAAACTTCATGCATTCTCTATTGTCGATTCTCTAGACCTTCTTTAGAATATGATTCACATGAATTGATGCTTCACCAACTTATTTCACCATCCACTATCAGGTTGAAATAATCCTCCATCCGTGAAATCATGTTATATAAATTAGAAATGTTGTTCCCTCTTGTTGGCTCTATGTATCTCTTTCCTTCTAATCGGTTCAAGGGTGTAGTAACTTTCAAATATTCAACTTTAAATATCATCTCCCCCCTCTTCAATTTGATGATATCTTGGTTATCAAAATCCAATTCCAGTCCCATCTATTTTGGATATGGTTGAATTTCTTCCATGATATCAATAACTTCAAAGTCTTCCATGCTGCACACCCCATCTATGTGTAGAGGTACTCCTATCAAATGACTAATTGGTACTATTTTATGTTGATTCACAAGACTTAGTTGAATAGGAGAGCATACTAACTTGGGTTTTCCCATCAACTCCCATATCTTCTTAGGTAACACATTCATGTCGAACCCTAAGCCCAAGATAGAATTATCCACATCATACTCTCTAATATGTGCATTGAATATGAATTATACATTGGTTCTCTTCCTGCATAATACCGTGTTTACCATCCTTTGGGAGATAGGAGTTTCCCTTCATCTTTTATAGTGATCATTCATGTCCTATAATTTACTTAGCACAATTTCATCTTTTATTATCTCTACATAACTTCTCAAGAATTTGGTTAGCATGCTTACCTTCCCAATTGGTTTCTCTGGTGTAGCACAGTCTTCTACACGAGGTGAAAATGATGTTGATTCTCTCCAATCCATTCTGAGTACTTATTGTCTTGATAAGGATAAAAGGTTGGCATAGACCTTGTTGACTTCCTTACCCATATCATTTCCTTCATTTTTCATGTCAACCCCTATTCTAGCTCTTATGCACATAACAAATGTTAATCTTGGTCCTTCATTACCTCTTTCGGCTGATATCTTCCACAACTTTTGATTCAGATTCTGGTTTTGGTTTCCTCTTCTCTACCACTACACAAATATTTGGGGACATTCTTATGTTTAGTGATCCAGTTCCCTGTAATATGTGCACGCCGTACACATATTTTGGCAGTCACAGACAAAGTGTCTAGGTTGATTATAGTTATAACATATAATCGGTACTGTTCCTCCTCTACCAAAATTCCCTCTACCTCAGCCTATACCAAAGTTTCCTCTATTCCCTTGATTAAAACCTCTTTGATTGTTGTATTTCAAAACCCTCTCTTCTTCTGCAAGATTATCTTCCTAGATCCTATATATATATCTGATGTGTGCTCCCTCATTAAGTCGAATGCTCAACAATCCTTTTTCTCATGTCCCACTGATTTGCAAAAGTTGCAAAATAATTTCCTTGGGGTAATATGATACTTCTGTAGCAATGGAAACTTCATTGGGTGATGGCCCCATTTCTTGCATATCTCACAATATCCTCCTAACGGTAATGGATTCAACCCTCCTATTGCCAAATATTGTGAAAATGTTGGGCACTCGTCCTTGTGATGGCCTTCAGTCCCACATTTTGTACACCAGGATTGCTCCCATTTTTCCTTTCCCTTTGTCATATATTCTAGTTGAATTTTCAATTCAACTAATTGTGTATGAACTTGCACAATTCCTCCACTATCTCCCACTAGAGATGATTCCAACTTCATTGCAATTTCTAGTTCCTTGGGCTACGACAGAACCTTTTGTTGGATCAATGGTGTACAAATGTGTGGTAGAAGCCCCACAATAAATCATTCACGATGATTTTGATATAGAATCTAAAAATTCAGTCTACCCATCACATCCTTAAATATGTGATCGAAATTCGATACCGACTCTGTTTGTACCTGTTTAATCTCCTTCAGTTTTTTGATGTACTATGACTTTGACTTTGGATTCTTGAACTCCTTCAACAATTCTTTCTTAATCCCAGCCAACATCCTTTCCTTTCTTGTAGGTGTGATTCTCTCTAGCTTCATATACCATACTATTGCATGGCCTCTAAATGTTGTTGCTAACAACGCAATCTTCACAACCTTTTCTTGGACATTCTCTGTTTCCCAAATTGTCTCGCAGAAAAACAAGTGTTGTTTCGGGTTCTATAACCCAATTCCATGGAATTCAAAAAGTCTAAGATTATTTTGTTCCCCTGCCATGTTTCTTTCTGTATTACCTCCACTTAGTGTTGTGTTTTTACTCTAATTTTGACTATGTGCACTACTTCCACTGCTTTCAATGCTACTAGTCTATCCTCCTTGACTAACTACAATTTCTTTTGAAAAATCTTCAACCATTATTTCTGATTGTGATGACACACATGGGATCATGGATTCAAGACATGATCATGTCTAAGTAGAACTTATTGGTTCTTATATTATTGGAATGGATTGTAACTCCTCTTCTTCTCCTCCTATGTATGGTACCTCCACAATTCAGACTAGTGTGCAAGTCTCTCTCCCCTTTAGCTCACTGCACGACTCTCCTTTCTCAGCACTAGTATTTTTCATCTTGTACCTCCTTCCTCTATGCACCTCTCCAAACTTCTATTCTTCCTATGGTATACCCTCTTCTTGCATCCTCGGTCCCTCCCTATCTCTTTCATTGCTTCCTTCATTCTCTTAGATGATCCTTCTATCATCCCCCGGTTCCCCTATGTGCGTGAACCCATTAGCAATCAGATTCCATTATCATCACGTGATTTTCACACAATAACATATTTATCCATGTACCTAATGATTTCAAGAACCTCTCGCGCAGACCTTTGAAAAACTCCCTTTCTACAACACTATATGATTGCATACAATCTACTACAAATTCTGTAACATAACCTCCTAGTATGTTATCCAACCAAAAATCAATTGATCGATTAGTTGGGTTACTTACATAATTCAACTATATTACCAATACAAGCGTCCAATTCCTTGAAGCTTCAGTTTTGTACCTTCCATTTTTCTCCACTAATATTTCTATCCACTTAGTCAGAATAATTGGAAATTCGCCAAACAAAATTTCATGCAGATTTGTGAAAACATACCTTTGCATCCATTGCTTGTCACTCATATGATGGTTTCTATTCTTATGTCAATAAAAATCATGTTCCTTCCTTCCAACTGTTGTTCCTGAGTTTATACTTTAAGGCTCTAAAGTATACCGTCAAGGCATCCGTAAAGGTAAAGGTAATTAAAAGCCAAAAATAAAAAAGAAGGGTAAATCAGAGTTGGTTTCTCAACTACCTCTATCTAGATTCCCATTGTTATTGGATGTTGACATCTCTCTCAATAGTTGCCCATGAACATTCTAATTCAACCCGATTAGTTGCTATTTGTAGAATAGTATTAAACAGGTTTAAAGCAATGCTAGTTTGATCTTGGAGGCTAGGTTCTACGTTGGGTTGTCTATTATTTGGGACAGTCATGGAAAATAAAGTTTTAATTAAATATGAAAAGTTTGAAGATTTGTTTCTTTAGTTTTTAAGGGATGAAAAGAGAAAAAGAGTTTTGGAACTCAAAATAATAGCATAATAACAGTTGAGGTTGTTTCCTGTACTTGAAACAATTTTAAGAATAGTAAAATAAAAAAGTAGTACTGTTGTGAAAATATGAGGCTTTAATCAAGAAAGAATCTCATATTGTAACAAGAGACAAAGAGGAAAACTAGATTTCTAATGAAATGTAAAATATAATCGTTCAAATTACCTACAGATCTTGAAATTGTTGATAGAAATCACAGAGGAAAAACTGTAAATAATTCAATAACCAAATCAATTCAAACTACAATAGATGTGTGAAATAAACTTATAGTTAATCATTCATTAGAAAAACGTAAGAAGAAAAATATTGAAAAATATTGGAAACAGGGTAAAGAACACATAGCTTCAAGTTGACAGAATTCAGAATCTCGTTTGTATTATTTATATCACAGTGGATTGGAATTTTTTTTAATACAATCGGCTCTCTCAAAAAACCAAAAGCCTTTTCTCAGTCTTGTCAAAATATATTTATACATGATCACCAAATATTTTTCTCGTTGGTGATTAACTAACTTCCTAAGACTACAATTACATGAATGAACAATGTCAAACCATTTACATTTCTATTCTAACTGCTTTATTATTCTAATGATGAAAATATTCAAAAGAGTATCTCATGTCTGCGTTGATGAACCTCCTCCTTCTGCTTCAAGACAATGAATACATTTTCCCAGAAACTGTACTAAAACTCTGGGAGCTTTTGGTATATCTTTTGCCTCAAATATGAAGAACTTTTATGTAGTTTGGGCAGACGATCTTCAATTATCTTCCTTGTGAACTTAATAGTTTGCAACTTTAAGTTCGACATCACTATCCATTTGTCGATTTCGGTGATATTGATTACCTTTATTTTTTGGATCTCCACCTGCATTTCCTCCAGATCTTCCTTGAATCTTAGCTGGTGCTTGACAATGGTAATTTCTCCTAATAACCCCGAACAACTGTTTTTTCCAATGTTCAAAGAATCGTTTTCTAAAAGATCAAAAATTCCTTGACAATCATCATTGACCTCTCTGGTTATTCTTTTGTTTTCTGCAAGGTCTGCCTCAATACACTCTTTCCTTTGAAATTCAGCTAAAAAATCGGCATTAAAAGTGTACTTAGGATTTGGTGAGAGATTATACATTACTTGTATATGTTCTGGCCTGAATGAGCCTACAACGACCCCTTGATCATTTAAAATGCTCCTCGTCGAAATATCAATCTTTTCCAAGGCCCATTTGATCATGTTGTTGTAGCCATAAGCCGAGGGCACACCATGATCTTATGAAGATCTGATTCTGCAACATCCCAGAAGTGATTTTCAGAATCAGTAGGAGAATTCTTGATTTCGTATTCTAGGAATTCAGAGATTTGTAAAAAAAATAAATGAAGGAAAAAATATCCTTGCATGGTATGTAAAGAGGACCACTTCACTAAAGACTTCCCTCACCTTATCGAGGTTCATCAAAACCTAAAATGAGGGGGAAATTCTTCCCAACCAATGGTATTAACCAATCCTTCCCCCTCAACAATAACAAATGATAGCACAAACCCATGCATCCCCACCCGAGGGCAACGCAGAATCCTAAACAAGAAATATTTTGATGGTTAAATATATGGTGGCACTAAACACCAGAGCCAACAAATATGAATCCCCGAAGGGGGAAACTTCATCAAAGGATCATCCACCAGCTTCACAACCTAATGGCCCTCTCACATTGGAGAAACCATCTTTTGAACCTACCATTCGCCTTCCTAAATGGGTAATTCAACAGACCACCTACAATTTGAATGCTTGGGAAACCCAAGACTATAGAAAAGTGGAAGATATTTCCAAGGTCTCGTGTTCCATGTACACACTCGAAGTATTCCAGAGCTATCCTACATAGAGGAAATCCTTGATATCATCCATAGGGGGAATAGACCCTTCAGAATCTAACATTATTTCCTTTGACACATAACATAGTGAGTTGCACTTGTCACGCCAATTGGCATTGCAAATTAGAGTTCAATGTTTGAATAAGAATACCTTTCATACAATGATCGATGAAGAAACGACCACTTGTATTATGTATTTGTCATGTTTGAAAGCCATTGTTTCTACACAACTCACCACATCCTCAACCATCCTTAATTATTTTGATGGACATTATTTTAAACCCCATGTAATTCTCACCTCCCTATCTGTTGAGATCGGGGACAAGACTGTCTCCATCGAAGTTGAAGTGGTCAATGCCACACTTGACTAAAATATGCTCTTAGGACACACTTGGATCTACATAATGAATGTTGTCACATCCACTGTATTTCATGTTATATGATTTCCACATCAAGGAAATATAGTTATAGTTGAAAAATTGGATTATTTCACCCTTGAATTATGTGCCAATCTGAGTACTAGTGTCCCCTTTGTAGGTGAATCTTTTGGAGGGTATGAAAGCGTTGGTGTAGGTATGTTTAAATATTCATATCTTATGGGGATATTCCCCCTTCCTACACCTAGCACCACCCAAAAATATCATGTCGACATGATCTCTTCTATCGTCAGCACATCCCTTGGTTCTTATGATCCTTGGGTGCTTCTGCACCCTTCAAAAGTAGACTCTTACGGAGCTACTATTGTTGATTAAGGTTGGTTGTCATTGATGTCAACCCTTGAAGAAACACCCATAGCACAAGGGTTTGGGTAATGGACCCAATAGTGTTTTATGTAAATATGACTCATTATTTTTTTTCATGGTTGATAAGAAGTAAATATGGATGAACTCCAAAGTGGTCCCCTTATGGTGAAACCCTCATGGGAAGACACTTTGTGGGGTAAGAAAAACCATGCTTAATTGTGGAATAATGAGATGAAGGAAATTGAATTTGTCAGGGAAAATATCCTAGATGGATAGTTCTTGTCATGTCATTTCTGGTGGTATGAGGAACGTCACATAATTCCTCACGGTTAGAGAGTTATGGCCATGAGAAGTTGGAGACCGAAGGTTTGGGTAATGGACCAAAGTTTGTTTGATGGGTAATGGTATGATTTATGATATATTTTTAGATAATAATAGTCTATATGGATAGTACATGTCATTCCATTTCTGGTGGAATGTAGAACATCACATAACTCTTCACGGTTTGAGAATTATGGCCTTATGAAGTTGGAGGACCCTCATATGTCATCTAGAAGCCCCAAAAGGTCAAAGTAATCAAAGTTGTTTAAGAGATTTTAAAAGGTATATAATAAAGTGAAGTGATGAGTGTATTATAATTCAAAGTCAATACAAAATAAATTATTTCAATAATAATTTTAATGGAGAAATTAGAAGTGGACCCAACCCTAAAATAAGGAAAGTGGGGCCAAGTGACCTAGAAGATGTTTT
>SNQJ01S0114780.1:0-28111 GCA_010110895.2 Picea sitchensis
TATGCTAAGAAATGCTAATAAAAAAGGAAAGCTTCCAATTCTAATGTTATGAGATTTAACCACCCACCATAAATAACTATCCCTAGGGTCCAATCCATAGAGACATATCCATTGGATTTTAGTGTGAATCCCAAGTATTTGAACCCTTAGCTAAAATATAATACTTGAAAGTGAAATTTAGACCACCTCTGTTATGTCTACGAGTCAAACCATTAAAAGAGACATAATATCTATGCATGTTTACTTCCCTACCTATAGATTCAATAAATAAAAAGTGATTCATTAATGCAAGAAGTTTTCTTAATAGAACCAACTCTAAATTATAAGAGGACAACATCTACAAAGATTTGATGAATTGAAGCCACTTCAAGGGGACAACCTCTAATTAGTGATATAAACCTTGAATTACATATATTGTGCAAAATAATTCCTAATGACACCCATATCCCATTGGAAGTTCAAATATCTCTTAAATAAGATCAACTACATGATTATTTGAGGCCTAGTTCATGGCCCTTGAATTGTGAATGACACCCATATCCACCCAAGCACCATAGTCTATTAAATAGGATAGATGTGGTGGTTTGAGAATTAATAGCCAATGAGCCAAAGAAAATATGTTTAGGACCTAAGGCCCTTTCTTTCCTCTCTAGTCATGGTAGAGTTCTTGTGACCCATTCTTATTGTTAAAACATACTAATGGTGCCCTGTTCCCTAGTTAGAGTCCTTGTTCATGGCCATTAAACACATGAAAGATTTTATTAGGGCCTTAGGCACTTGTTTTCATCCCTCAATGATGGTATATGCCTTTAATCCCATATGATGTGATGGAATAAAGTGGGTGTGAAATTGCATCTAGAAACCCTTGCATATCATTAGGGCATGTGAATAGTCTATCCATGTCAAATTCCAATGCATCTGAAGCTTGGTTAAAAAATTTCAACGTTGGCCCCATTCTGCGTCCTTGTTTCCGCCTCTATTATTTTATGATTAAAGAAATCAATGGAAAAGAGATTTTCTCATCACAACCTATGGACCAGATACATTGTATATACATTAATGTAGAACACGAGAAAGAAAAATGAAGAAATCTTGATTCAATATTAAAACTTAGATCAGCTTGATTTGTGTACTTTGAAAGAAAATTAGGGTCAAATATATGTGATAGTTGATGATGGAATAAAATTAGTGTGTGTCAAATTTGAAACCCTCCCTTATCATTAAGGCATGAGAATAGTCTATCCATGTCAGAATTTCATTTGCCTCTGAAACAATTTAAAACTTCAGCGTTGGCCCCCTATTCACAGGTCATTGTTGCTTGTGTTTAGTCCTAGTACAATTTCATTCCTTGTTCCTTGTAAAATTGTTCGGAGCGTACACATGCCCCATCTAGTACTATAAGGGATTATTTTTATTGTGTTGATTAAGCTATCAATGAAATAGAGAGGATTTTCATCACAACTATGAAACAAATAAATTGTATATACATTAATCTAGAACTTGAAAAAAATGAAAGATTGAGTGGCTTTAAAACTTGCATCAACTAATTTGTGTACTTTGAAGAAAGAAAATTAGGGTTTATGGTTTTACATGATGAATTGATGATGGGGAGAAAGTGGGTGTGTGAGTCAAATTTGAGAGTCTGAAACCCTCCCATATCATTAAGGCATGAGAATAGCCTATCCATGTCAATTTCAATGCATACAGTCTGGTTTGAAAAAATTTCAGATTGGCCCCATTCACATGTCATTGTTGCCGCATCGTGTTTTTATGGTGTTGATTAAGAAATCAGCGAAAAGAGGGATTTTTGTATCCCTATAGATTACTACACCAACCCTTTTTCCTTACCATATTGCTATTAGTATAATTTTTTCTCCATTTAGATTAAAGAACCTCCAACAAAGATTAGAGTGCACTCTTCATAATCAAAAAGACTCTTTCCTACATCAACTAGTCTTGTTACATTCTAAGGCATGAGATCAATTCGAGAGGTCATGTGTAGTGGTTTGAGATATGTACTTCTTTTATAACTTTTTGAACAAGAAACATAATAAATAATAAGTAAAGAATACATACCTCGTTTACATGATTTGTATTGTCCTTGGTTGATGTAGTGTACTCGAATGAATAGAAGTGTCTCCAAATTAAGCTTGCCCTTTCCACTTGCGCCCACTTTCCATTCTCTTCTGACCTTATATATACAATAGTTCAACATTTCAATACATTCATCAATCTTCCAGTTGATAATCTTCGTCGAACTGAACATCCATATCATATGGTTCATATAAGGTGTTGTAAGGATTGACCGTATCAACATAGTCATCAATGTACTCATTTCCAAGAAATATATCTTCATCATGGATATCATCATCAAGATCTGCATTACCTCCTACTAGTACATTTGGTTCATCTCCTTTAGGCTCTTCATTTGAGACATCTGCTACATTGGCTACCTGTTCCTTTACATCATCTTCTTCTTCAGATCATTTTCTTCTCTACAATATTATACTTTCTTGGCCTTCCTCTGGATCATACCTAACAACAAACCACCAACCTTTACCTAGAACCTCGAGAGTAGAAGACTTGTTCACATTGGCTTGGAAGAACATAATGATCTATTCTTGGCTCAAATGACCTTGTATTAACCATGGTAAATCCGTTATCATGTAGAATACTTGATTCTATCACGATCACGTTCATTCATTCGTAGCCCATACCATTTGACCTCAAACAAAACTATTTTGGAGGAATTAAAATCACACTCAATAATATCCTCCAAATACCCATGATTTTGAGAGACTTTGGGGCGTCTGTCGCCTAGAAGCATTATTGACCTTAAAAATTCGCAGTTATCCCACAATAAGAAGTTTTCCTCTTTTAATCCAACTTTTTGATCTGAAATTCCGACCGTGCACCACATAGACTTGTGATGTTTCAGTACCAATATGCCGGACACATAAAACATATTTCACATAACTTGTAATGTATGGATGAGAAAAACACATCGACACTAACATTAATAATTTATGAAATAACATAATGAAAATTATATTAGATGGATAGCATGCTTACCTATTTATCTTTCAAACCATGTGCTAAATCAATTTCCTATTGCATAAGATTGGTATCTCCATTCACGATAAGATTCTATAACCAATGTAGACAACCATTCCCATGATAACCTACCTTCACATTGTATACATCTATCAATCCATACCTTTCATTCAAGATTGTTTGCAATGTATGTATGTAGTGCATCCCACTCTCAACCAAGCACGTATCGGAAAATCATAATTCACCAATATATGTTAGTTAGCAAGTTATAAAATATTAATAATTGATAGAAAAATAAAATAAATAAATACATTCACACATAAAATAGAAAAGTCGGATGTATTTATAAACCTAATTACCTTTTCACTTTAGATGTTCTACCTTTTCCCAACAATTGCTCCCCTTCAAAGTTTTAATGGGTTCATCCCAAATGCGATCCACATACATATTTGTGGCTAATTTAGGAAGATAATGACTAATATACACCATCGATTAATATACCATATATCCCTACACCAAGAACCCTTGGGACGCCTTTTCTTCTTAGGCCTTTACACAGTGCCTCTCCTGTCCACATTGACCTTGTGGTAATGTTGGTCCACAGACAATCCTCAACTTGGTGTATGGGGTATGTTCTTGTGCATTGAAAATGCAGGAGGTAGATACTTCTGCATTTAACACATTAGCCAAAGGAATTTTTCTTTTCCAATACTCTATATCTTCTTGATGGATTTCTTTCCATGACAATATAATTAGATGTTGCAAGAAGGCTACATGTTTCAATAAAACATAAATTAATATATTATTACATTATAAGTAAAACATACGTCATTAAGAACTTGAATAACAAATTGGAAAAACAATTTATATATAATTTACTATACCTCATGTATTTGCCAAGATCATATATAACTTGTTTGATTGTTATAGAAGTGATGCGGGAGAGATAGGGTAGAACTATCTTTCGCCAACAATCAAAATGATGGTTATTTGATTCTAAAAGTATATCAAAACAAACTAAAGATGTATACAATATATATATATAGAAAAATAATTACCTTCATGAATCATGTGTTTTACCCTGAAATTCACCTTTGTTGTAGATATTGTTTATGTTGAAGAAAAACCATGGGAAATTTTATTCTCTGAATGACCTCTTTTACATCATTGCTTTGTTTATCTATTAATAACCATGGAAAGTTATTTCAGTCTATTCCATCTCTATTTGATTGGATCCCACTTTGCATTGCATGATTGACTACAGGTGTCTTTCACAAATCATGATGGAATTTTTCTTTGTCCTCCTACCATCTATGATTCTATGTTTTTGTCACATTCTTCCGGTATGCATTGTATCAAAACAATGATCTATTTTTAGGTGGAAGTGATAGTGAGGGCAACCTCCTTGAATTGAAAGAACTTTCATTTCTATAAAACAGGCCATTGACCAGCTCACCTTCATGAGCATTGATGAAGCATAAAATAAATTCAATGAAATAAAAATTCATATATTACATTAATACACTGACCATAAACAAATTGCAGCATACCATCTCGATGACTTTTGTTATATACCAACTTCCATAGATGAGGTGTCATTCAGCAGTGGACTCAATCTCTTCTTTCCTTGAAAAGATGTTTTCAATAGTATGATACCTATAATGGTTCTTAGCTCTTCTTTCCCATTGAAAAGATGTTTTTCAATAGTATGATACCTATGGTTCTTAGAGAGGAAGTGCCTATACTCATCAAACACCTCCTTTCCTAAAGTTTTTGAACGCCGAGATTTGATCTTAGGACCACAAACTGGACATGTAAATCTACCCTTTTTTTGAAGACTTGCAAAAGTTGGATTAATAATTATGTCAATTATACAAAGGGGATTATTTAAAAAAACATGCAACATGGTATCTTCAAATAATAATATACTATAATTAAAGTGAAATGGATCGTTACATACCAAAAAAAATTTTTAGTCCCGGGGCATCATGAATTGTCCATACAAGTATTCCACATAATTGAAATTCTTTTTGCCTTATTGGTTTACAAATGTCATACATAGTGATGCCAGCCCATAACTTTAGTAAATCGTCGATGAGAGGCTCGATATATACATTCATATATTTAACTGGTACTTACCTAATTGTTTGAAATTACACATAACTACTAACGTGATGTGCATATATAAGTAAATAAATAAATATAAGATATTATGCAACAAGAAATACAAATGAAATCTTACATTCAGAAAATTAATTATAATATTACATACCTAGAACAATCATTGTCAATATTATGTGCTCCCTCTTTATTGACATCCAAGGAGGAATGTTATTGTTGATAAAAAAAAATTGGCCACACTGAGTAAATAGACCTGAGCTCCCCAAACGGATTAACACCGTCAGCAGCCAATGAAAGCCTAACATTACGAGGTTCACCTTTAAAAACTGGCCATTTTTCCTCAATTTCCTTAAATGCATAACCATCTACAGGCATTCAAAGAACACCATATCCACTTCTATTACATGCATGGTAATCCATAAACTGTGCTATTCTTTTGCACCGGAACAGTCGTTGCAAACGTGGAATTATGGAAATATGACGAAGAACCTTACGAGGCACCTTTTTTGTTAGTTGATCGGTTCGATATCTACTAGTCTGACATTGTGGGCATTCTGTTTTCGATGGATGTTGTCCATAGTATATAATATGATCATTGGGACATGCATTTATAGCTGGATAGTCCATTCCAATTTCTTTCATAATGGCATTTAAATCTTAGTATGTGCGAGGTAAAATATTTGATGATGGTAACATAAATTCACCTAACAATCTACGACATAAAAAATAAGTAATTAGTGTAAAGAATGTTATAATTTGTAAATATTTAATTATTATTTCAAACATTAATTAAAACTAAAAACAAGGAAAAATAATCAACCTTTATGTATACGTGATGATGAACCATATTACATACCTTAGGATCTGTGTCATACAACTGTTTGACAAACCATTCAAAACCTTTAAGTCCACCAACAATAATGTAGCAGAAAGAATATTTTCTTTTGAACCTTCATAAAGTGGTTTTTCTGCCTTCTCTAGCAGAGGTACGTCAAGATCACCAATGTGTTCATCATCATCCTCGTCCGGTCGAGCGAACAAGTCTTGGATCAATTCATTTGTCCCATCGTCTTCAACTATACTGTTATTATTGTCATCTTCTTCCATAGGATCATTAAATTGATCTTCAATATTCGACACTCCAAATTCCTCGACACCTTGTAGTACAACATCATTCCTGCTAGTACTTGGCGCGTTCGGACGCTTAGGGGGCCAACCTGACTTTATAATTACAAACAGTCATGGAAAATTAGTGTACTGCATACGAAATATTTAAACAATATAAAATTTTATAAATACAATCAATATAAAGATATAATAATGAATATATATTTTACCAAGGGACGATATTCAGTCAGTCCACCTTCAACGTGCCCATGGGTTCTGTAATGTATTACAACTATTTGTATTAAAATTCTTCTGAATTTTGTGCTCCCGCATTTAGCGCAAGGGAAATAACATCTCTCGTCACCTTGTCCATAATATCTCCACATTCTTCACCACAACCAAAATATTGAGACAATTATGTTATAAAGTTCAGTGATGATTTGCTAGATCTATTCGATTCTTGAAATGCAATAGACCAAACCATACAATATATTTTACCACATAAGCTTCAAAGCTTCACCATAACCAAGTAACATAATCAAACGACATAATAGAACTAGGGAAAGAGATCAAGTCACATATAAGCATGGAAAAATTAACATGTTCACAGATGACATAAAATCTACATAAATGTATAAGGTTATAAAATATTAAAGGAGACAAAAGAAAAAAAATATTTAACTAACCTTCAAAGTCTAAAATCCTCTTGCATGCCTTGAACAATGATCACAAAACTAAGCTCTGTAGATCAAAGATCAGTTCAATCTCTTAATCAACAAGCAAACCTTCACATAAAAACGAAGATTAGCAGAGCTATAACACATAAAATATGTCGCAACTATAACAAATTAGTTGAAATTCGGTTCGAATTAACTAAGTTATAGATTCGTCATCATCGGAAATGGTCAACCTTAATTTAGGGTTATAGTTGTCGGAATTCTGATGACTATAACCCTAAATTAAGGTTGACTATTTCAAAGTCAATGACCGTTATGTTGACCTACAAACGGCTATATTAGAGTGTCGGAATTGGGCATCGTACTTACGATGACCTTAAAACACGTCTGAAATCTGACGTTATTGGGACTAATTTAAAAAAAAAACAGTAAAATTTCATTTTTTTAAATTTTTTTCGACAAAAAAATTGATTTTATCACAATCGTCGTAATAGTTCATTGATTTTTTAGCCTATATTTAATAGTGTCATGTATCCATTTGAATTTTATGCATGCTTAGTTTAATTATGTTTTCTTGTTATTTATTTTTCTATTTTCTCTTTGGTTGATCCGCTAATCAACTAACTAACTTCTGTGCAATCTTTCTAGCCTAACTAGATAGTTAAGTGCCTTGTTTTTTCTCACCCAAGTGGAGAAACAAGAAAAACATATTGGTGACCATACTAGGGATTTGGATCAATTTCCTCCCCATTTAGGCCCTTAGAGCTCTATTTCTCATCAATTTGTGTTTGTATGGGTTAAAATCAGTCCAGACCAACCCTCAGATGCAACAATTGAGCCTATGATAAAGATAAATCAATTCACATTTTCATTATTTCTGCTTCACTCTGTTTGCGTGGGTTCGAGAAGAACCAACACACAGACCACACAAAATTTTGTTTTTCCATTTTTCCTTTCACACAAACTACACAATCTACACACTATGCACGACTGTCAGAGCTAGAGGTTGCACATAAATTGTATTTCTCATTGATTGTAATGGTTTTTAAAGATGGTTTCACCAAGTAGTTTTAGGTTTATTTTTCAACACTTTGTAAAACCATAAAAATTAGAGTTAGATTTATTTCTTGCACTAGTATTTAGCCAAACATAGAAATTTAAAGGGGTAAAAAGAACCAGAAAATATTTCCCTTTCTTTGTTGCCACATGGATGGCTTAGTATAGCATTTGAACGCTAAAGTTAAGTTGTTTCTTTTGCAATCATCAATTAAATCAAAACTAGAAGGTGATTTTGATATCCTTTAGTATGCTCTTTCCCTTTCACCTTTGACTGATCTGGGGGAATAAAACAAAAGTCCTCTGAAGCAACTCCATCTCCTTTTAATCAATCATCAATCAGGAGAGACCGATATCTCTTGGTTTTATTTTAACAAATTGAAACATAATCTTAAAATTGTAAAGGGCCCATACATGCCCACATGCTTACAAATATAGGATAGTTTCAAAGTTTTTAAAGCAATTAAAACAAACCTAGGAAGTTTAAATAATTTGTAAGGACCCAATGTCCACATGCTTCACAATCTAGGAAGATTTTCAAAGTTTTTCTTACATTAGAGAACATCTTAGGGATTTTAAAGGATCAAAAGTAAGGACCCATATGTGCACATTGCTAGTGATATAGGGATTTTGAATTACACAAGAATTATCTAAACACATTTATTAAGATAGATTAATCAAGATTTGTAATGGACCAAATGATGTCTACATGAAAAAATATTGCATTTAACTTATTAAAAATCATTTGACACCATCACTCCTTGCACACAATATCACCTCATCACACACTTAAAATTTCTATCACATATTTGGATTCATAGTATGCTCTTCTCCCGGCACCCACAAGAAATATAGGAGAATTAGAAATACTACATATATCCTTCGAATTTTTCCAGACCATTTTAATCAATGAGATTTGATCATGACCCCAATCTCACAACCCACTTCAAATCCTAAAATCAACCCTTAAACAACTCATTTTTAGCCTCCACGGGAGGAGCTCAAAATAATCTTGTAGTCTAAGTCAGGATTTCGGGTGTAAGCATCCAAACAATCCCCCATTATCATTTTCACATTTGAATCTTAGAAAAATAATGAATTAGGAAACCAAAAATCCCCTAAATCAAATTTTTCTGCACCATAAGGCAGGGGGATACCCCTGAAGGGTTGAAGGCTGAGGTCCGGTTGTTCTTTGTGTGCCTCCTTGAGTCACCCAACTATTGGAAAACATCCAACATGTGACCCATTTCTTAGGTTGAAAATATAAATTCCGCACTTGTTCTAGGTAACTTGGTTGCCAAAAACTAGGATTTCTATCCAGGTGGTGGTTGTGGGCTGCAATCACACCTCAATCAGATTTTGAACAATTGTTGTGAAATTTCATGAGTACTTTAGAGATATGCCCCCTTCACCCCTCATTATAAATGATTGTTCATACCTTCACTAGTTCCTCTTCCAGTGGATTCATGCCCGACTGTTGAGTGCTTTTGGAAAGCCGAGTGCTATTTTTGAGAGGAAGGACAATACATCTTTTAGGACATGTGGAATTTATTTTATTCCTTCATGCAAATAAAACCCAAACTACCCTACTTTGTTACTTGTTTAGTTTTTTCATGTTTGGCATCAATTATTATTACATGAACTTGTGAATGACATTGTTGAGATAGTAAAATAAAATAAAATGCACTTGTTCATTTATTTCTCTCATTTCCATTCACACACATTTCTCGTTAGTCTATAATCATAGGGAAACCACAAAATTCCCATCGTTCTAGATGCCTGCAGAACCTTCCTCCAATATTGGAGAGTATCCCTAATTTAGCTAACACATAAGCTCAACCATCCCATACACACGTGAGTGCAATAGTTTTAGGATCAACCTTGGTTGGTTCCATCTTGCTTGGCACCAACATCCCAAACAACCCACCCACTAGTCCTCCATCATAAGGAGGAGGAGCTCAAATTTCTGCACAAGGAATGAGTTCCCAACCTTCCACACAAGGAACTACTTCCCATCCAACACATATCATGGCTGCACCAACTCCCAACTTTCCATACTTGGCATCTCTCAACATTCTAGATTTGACCAAGATTATGAATGACACTATTTTACATGATCCCACTTGTCCCAACATGCCCACCAAATTAACTTAAAACATCCCAAATTTTGAAGGGAAACCAATAGAGGACCCAGTCAACCAAATCACGTATTTTTACCTATGGTGTTCTTCTAATGGAATCATAGAAGATTACATTCGATTATGATTGTTCACTGTTCAATATGCCAAATGGTATGTGGATGAGAAATCAGGGTCCCACGTGACCTTTGAATCACTGGATAAGGCCTTCTTATCCTTATTCAAACTTCCTATCCACCATGACACTGGTTTGGTGATTCTCTCTGAATTCAAACAAACCAAAAACGTCCATATTTATGATCATATTAATGAATGACACAAAAGAAGAAGAATTTGTAAGGTGGATACCATCCTACAACATCGATTAGACTGGTTTCTTAAATCACTAGTCCCGTTCATAGCCAAATATGTGACCAGTAATTTACCTCAAATTGAAGAACAAAACATCACAAAGGATCAACAATTTAACCTATTTTACACCCAATTGAGGTACCTATACTATATATTACTTGATACTCTTCATCCTCTACCCTTCAGTCAAGATAAACCAAGAGAATCACATGTCACAGATGGGTTAATCAGGTCATTGGATAATTATAACTCACATGGTCAATCAATACCCACTTTTGGGGCCAACCATTATTACCATCCATATGGGGGAAACCCATATTATTATTCCCCCACACCCCCCCAACCTTCATGGTCCTTCCTACCCCCACGATGGGAGGACACATACCTACACCACCAACATTGAACAAACCCGATGAAAACACCACTTCTCCACCACCTACCATTGCATACAACCCTAGTAGCAGAGGTGGTCCATTCACCTCATACAATCAATACAGACCCCCTCCAAAAGGTAATTCTTATTTCCCTTTCCCTGGTCCCCCTCAACCTACTTACCCACCACATGGATATCAACATGAAGGTGTTAACTTTTTTCAACCCTCTCCCATTCAACAAGTTCAAGCCTTTGAAAAATTGAATACAACAAACCCACCTAATCAATCCAACAATAATAGAAAGAAGGGTAAAAACAAGAAAAACACCAACCAAGGATAAGGGGGAAACCCCTGACAAAAAAACTCCCTATCATGGAGTAACAAGAGTAATGGCAACCAAAATCCCCAAAGGGGAAATAAGAATTCCCAACCACATCAAGGGAAAAACAAAAATTGTAGAACCAATTTCCCTTGTGCATTATGTGGCGACTATGGAAATTATAGCCACCACTTTCCTCAGATTGATGATTACAAATGGATGAAAGAAACCATGAAAACACAAAGACCCCTTGCACCACAACCTCCCCCACAGATACCACAAAATTATCTACAGCCCCAGGCACCAGAAATCCTACAAAACATGATTCCTCATCAAGGAATCATCAATAGTCAGTAAGATGCTTCCCCTAACCCACAAAATATGGGGAAACACCCTAACCCAGATCAAACTCAACCTGGAAACTCTGTAGACCGTAGTATCCTCCTCACCACCGAAGATAAAATTATACTAGAAACTTGCATCCATCAATATAGTATGCCTCCTGACTCAAACCCGACCACATCGAACTCACCCAAATTACCAGTAGGAAAACCTTTGACAATACCTCGTTCTAACACATAAAATACCACCCGAGTACTCTGCTGACCTCTGCATAGGAATGTACACAACCCACATGCTATGGAAGCACACAACTATAGCATGATTGATGATTTGGCTCAATCCTCAACTTCCATGTCTATTTTGTAGGTTCTCCAAAAATTACCTTCATAATGAAAGGCCTTGCTCTCACAATTGGGGGCAGTTGACCTATCATACACTCATTTGATTACATATTATTTGGATAATGTTGAACCACGCCTCCCCTCATTGGTTTCTTTCCAAATATTGGTCAAAATATGAAACATAATAGTATATCGATGTATCATAGATGAAGGGGCATCTACATGTATTATGTCCAATACTATATGGAAACAAATCGGATCACCTGAGCTTATCCCTTTATCCATTACTCTTCAAGCATATGATGAACACCCATCAAAACCTGAAGGCCTCTCTCAAAATGTCCCAGTTGAACTAGGGGGGAAAACGATTCTCATTGATATTGAGGTCATCGATGCTTAGTTGGACTACAACATCATGTTTGGACGAAGCTACATTTATTCCATGAAAGACATTGCCTCTTCCATATTTCACACCATGCTCTTCCCTCACAACGAGAAGATAGTCACCATCAACCAATTAATGCACTATGAACCCAATCAGTCAAGATGTATAGAAAACATCATGCCTCTCATACAAACCATATTTGACCTCTTGTCATTCGTTGATGTCAATCCAAGAATCTTTCAAGACCCATAACTTATGGGATCTTATCCAGAAAGTCCACCTTGCCTCCAAATTAATCTCAAGTTGGCATAGTCTCATCAGATAGTGTTGAGATTGATGAGGGAAACCCCATCGACAAAAAAAAACCTCAACCCACCTTAGACACGTCTGCATCACCACCCATGCAAGAAAACCTATCGATGATTGGGAAAATACGTATTTGGAAAACGGTCACTCAGATGATAACTCAAATAGCATTCTTTTATCGACCACCCAACATCACAACATATCAGTTATCTGCTAATCTCACCTTGCCATACATGGTGATCTCTATCCCAACATGGTATTTAGAGACACCATGTATGGTACCAGTCCCATCCCTTCCACCTCAACCAAAGGTTTTTCCCACACAATCCTTGGTTCAAATGCCAACTCTTCCAACTGGTCACACATTTCAAGGAAATGATACCAACAAAGGGGGTACCAAGAAGAAGAAGAAGGGGTCCACCTCTCATCCTTGGGCTCAACCTCCATGCGCACTTTGCACCACCATTGGACACCCTACTAATATATGCTTTGCATTACCTAGATTACACAATTTAATTTAGCTTCCTAAGACAACACCATTACTTCCTACCCCAGTCACTAAAACCACACAGACTACTGCAAAACCTTCTTCATCACGCAAGAAAATTATATGTACCAACTTTGCATGTGCCATATTATATGAACATGTCCATTACACACATCATTTTCCATGTCTCCCTCAATTCAAGGAAACCTTAGCAACAATCTGACACACATCATTTCCTGATCCCTCTAAGGAACCCGCCACAACCGCTAACATTATTGACATCCATTATATCTCCACATAAGTAAATGAAAGGATGAGACACCCTTGTGCGATGTGCCACCAAATGGACCATTTTATGTACATGTGCCCACGCATTATTGAATATCGAGTCATCGCATGAAGACCCTTCAAATTTTTCAAAAAACCCTTCACACATCACTCCCTCAACATTAGACTACATTAACTTCTTAGGGTGACCCTATTGTCCCATCATTAGAGAAAGAATCCATTCCTTTGGCCCCACCATCCCTATGTATACCATGACAGTCATAAGACTTCCCACTGAACTCATCTAATTCATCTTTAATTCATTTCCATCATATTCCTCCTCCCCCCATTACACACGATCCACAAACATGCATGGATATATGGTGCATTTCATATAGTGAAGTCCCTTCCCCTACTCTCGCTGATCCACTCACCCCGGCAACAAATGATGACCACCCATCAACATCTTCTATGTCTTCCATAAATGATCACACCATGAACAACCCAGATCAATCTAATGACACACTCATACCTACCCACACCCATCACTGATCATTTTTCTTATCACAAGAAGCATTTCAACCCCGCACAGATACTCATGTCTATGTTATTGAAACCAAAGAATTCATATCTCTAAGACATTTGGATTGGTTTAAAACCCCAATCCCCTCTCCCGATGATTTTTAGGAAGGGAATATAGCCAATATCTCTCCTATAATCAAAAGATAAATCTATGTCAAACATGATGTCATTTAAGAGATGTCTATCAATGTTGCATGGTCCCCTAAAGAAGTTCATGCTTACAAATCTCTCTTTTAGGAAATCAGAGATATATTTTCCTGGTCTTATACATAAACGCCCGACTTGGATGCAACCACTATTGAACATTGAATCAATACATGGCCTGATGTGCCCCCTGTTTGCCAAAAGCAATGCCCACTTCACCCTTCCAGATCTATGGCTATCAAAGACAAAATCAATAAGTTACTTTATGTTGGGTTCATTTACCCCATTTCATATACTTCTTGGGTCTCAAACCATGTGCCAGTTAAAAAAATGCAGGGTACTATTGGGTCTACATTGACTTCTATGATCTCAACCAAGCTTGTCCCAAAGAAAATTTCCCAACCTCCTTTATCGATCAGGTTATCGATCCTTGTGTTGGACATGAAGTCCTTTTCTTAATGGATGAATTCTCTAGCTACAATCAAATTGATATTCGCCATGTAGACCAATACAAAAATGCGTTCACTTCTCCTAGGGGAACCTTCTCCTATTGTGTCATGCCATTTGGGCTAAAAAACACCGACGCCATTTTTCAGTGAACTGTGACGTATGATTTTCATGATCTCGCCCATATCATTCTGGATTACTTAGATGATCTCACCACTCACTCCAAGAAGTGATCCCAATACTTATAGGACTTAATTTCAGAGATGTTGCAAGTACAACATTCAATTAAACCCTCTCAAATGTGTTTTTTGCATCATAGGGCACCTCCTTGGTTTCATCATTTTTTAAAAAGTAATCATAGTGGAACCCCTAAAATTCCAAGCCATTAACGAGATTCCCCCCGCCCTCCCTAATAATTTGCACCAATTTTAAACCTACAAGGAAAGGCCAATTTCCTATGCTGGTTTGTTCCTTATTACGTAGTCCATGCCCATGGCTTCTTACGCCTACTACGATGTGATATCCCATTCCATTGGGATCAATGTGCCCAAGATGATTTTGAGTCCCTAAAAGAAGCACTCATTAAAGCACCCTTTATTAGTCCCCTAACATTTGACAGGGATTATATCCTATATCTTTTCACCTCAGACGTGTCAGTTGCAGGAGTTCTAGTTCAACTAGGAAATGACCAGTGTGAGCATGTCATATACCACATCAACAAAAACCTCTCTGAGACACCTTTGAAATATAAGCATGAGGAGAAGTTGGCCTTGGCATTGGTCCTCACAGTTCAAAAACTACGTCATCACATCCTGCTACGTACCACTAAGGTCATGGAAGATTATAACCCCATGCAATACCTTCTTAATCAGTACTAAATCAATGGAAAATTCACTCGCTGGATTGTCATTCTTCAAGAATATGATCTATATTTCACCACCCCCAAAAGAAAGAAATCCCTCATTCTTATAGAGCTAATCATGGATCTCCCATCAGATCAAATGACACACTTGTTAACAAGAAATTCCTAGATGGACACTTATTATTTATCTCGTCCAATGACCCATGGTATGGAGACATCGTTGTGTACCTTCAGACATAGAATTTCAATCCTCATCTCTCCTAGATGATTGCAACACATATGTCATCAATCCCCTCGATATCTCATCATAGGATATGTACTTTATCACGGGGGGGAGAAATCATACTCCATCATTGCCTCACCATAGAAGAGGCAGAAAAATTCCTAAATGACTTCCATAGTGGCGCATGTGGAGGCCACCTCTCCAACATGTCCATTGCACAAAAAGTGGTTCGGGCTGGTTACTTTTGACCCACCTTATTCTATGATTGCATCCATGTCGTCAAGTGTTGTGACAAATTTCAATTGTATGGGCATAAAGCTAGAGAACCACCCACTCCCCTCCATCCAGTCATCACGACAGGCCCCTTTTGTAAATGGGGTATTGATTTCATGACTTGCAACCCCCCATCCAACAATGGGAATAAATGCATCGTAGTCATCATCAACTACTTCACCAAATGCAAATAATCCATGCCAATACTTAAAAACACGACAAACGCCACAACTTGTTGGTGTCTAACATACACTCACTTTGGAGACTCCTTCCAATTGGTGTCTGACCATGGTAGGCATTTCAAGAACGAAGTATTCGTTGAGTTATCCTCTAAGATAGGGTTTACTCACAATTTTTCTTCACCATACTATCCACAATCGAATGGGAAAGTTGAGTCCATCAACAAAATATTCAAAACCATGCTATAGAGAACTATGGACAAACACAAAACCAACTGGCACCACATTTTATTTTCAACATTATGGGCCTATTGTACAACAGTCAAACTTCCATCGACTTCACACCATTTCATCTAGTTCATGGGGTCAAAGTCATCCTTCCCATAGAATGAAAAATACCCACACTGCATATATCGATGAAATCCTTCCCGACACCACTCCGATGGAGCAATGGTTTCTCACTCTCGAATCTCTTGACAAGGATTGAAGATCCTCTTTTCAAAATAATGAAGTGACCAAGAAACATTCCAAAGTAGTCTTTGACCTCCAAGTGAACCTTTGATCATTTAATGAAGGTGATTTAGTATTCGCCTATGAAATCTCTCATGACACCTAAGGCCATGGTAAATTTGAGTCCCTTTGATGGGGACCATTCATCATTTGACATTGCCTCACTAAAGGCGCCTACATCCTGGCACACCCTGAAGGGGCTACTCTCAAATACCCTGTCAATGGGTTATACTTGAAGAAATTTTACCCTTAGCGTAGCCAATCTACCTCAGGTTTCTTCTTGTTTTCCTACTGTTTTTCAATATTTTTTTCAAAACATATCCCATAGTCATATGATTGATCCATTTTCCTTGTTTTGACAGATGAATCATCCACTAGTTTACCACATCGGGTACATCACTGGTGCTAACCAATGGACTCAAAATCTCTCTTCAACAACTTGGGCCATTTAAACCCCTGACAATGTGCTACTCCAATCTAGTGGTATATGCCTCGTACCTACCACCAATAATCAAGCTGAATATGTCGTCATCATTAGTCTCCCTATAGAGGCCAATCACCTCCATATTCATCACCTAAGTGTTCTCCTAGATTCCTAGCTCGTCCTCCTGAAGTCGAATAATGTGTATCGCGTCCGTGATCCACCCTTATTTTTCAAATACCCACAAGTTAGAATCCTATCATGGGATTTTGAATCCATTACATTCACACACATTCCTAGGAATCTAAACCAAGTCACAGATCACATGGATAATCAATTCCTAGATTGAAATTTATCACATTAACATACACATTCATTTTCAACATAATTCATCCATCACAACATCAAAACAAGTAACAAACCATACATCATATAACACATATGCAAAAACATAAACATCATCCAAATATATATCCCATTATATATCTAAACATGCCATAATGTTTCACCAAAAATATACAACATCTCCGACATCACAACCGGGCTCAAGTCTTAAAATCTATGCTTAAAATGTATAAAATGGGATCCTCTACTCCTATATATACATCGTAAAAAATGAGGGCCATGTCCATACACTACAATTTGGCACCTAGGGTGTCCCTAACTCTAGAAAATCTCCATATCTAGAGTCTGTTGGTGGCTCCCCACCAAGTGAGGGAAGTCCTCCTCCTGGAGGTTGGTGCCCACTCACTATTTCACTAAATAGTGTAGCACGTCGTATCAAATCCCACCACTTGAGGCTCCCTCCCACGCATTGCACCAAAAATGCCATGTCATGAGTAAGAGGCTAGCAGACCTCAGGAACCCCCCGCAACACCCACTCGAACCGATGTAAAAAATCATCCAAGTCCTCACCGACATCCTTGGTTGGGGCCTAGGTTGGCCCTACACTAGGTTCCTCCTAGTGATGTCTCCTCCTCTCCCTCCCCTCATCATCTTGAGCCCCTCATGCCTGAGCATGAGAAAATTCATCCTCCTAACTGCTCAATCCAACATCTGCAAGAAACATAGAAGACACATCAGTCTTATGCCTCAAACATCTAAACAAATCATAAATGAAAAAAATAAAAAAAAATAACTCACCTATGTGATCTCAAAGGAGGTAGAGCCATGTTGGGACCTAGTCGAAAATCCATACTTGCATATGGAAACTCTAAGATAATTTGCAACAACTTCCTCCAACACCACTCAAAATCGATAGTAAAGTATTGGCTTTCCTCACCACCACTATGGAACGATAATATATGTTCCCAACACCTCAAACGAGGCTCATCAGTAGGAGGATTCTCTAGTATCACTTGGGGATGCAACAACACTACCCTCTCCAAGAAGAAACTGCATAGAATCCAGCCAAATGTGAAGTCACTTGATTATGTTGTTGCACATCAGTCTAACTGGGAAGCCATGCATGCACACATCACTCATGCCCATGCAAACATCTCCCCATGCATCTCTCTCCACAATCGCACGATGAGTGCCAGAAATACGTTGGGTGCCTAGTGACCCAAGATATGCACCACTAGAGCATAAAATACCCATGTTCGAAGTGAATTCATTGATGCCATTCTAATGGATCTTTCCTTCAAAGGATCCACAACAAAACAATGGCACATACCTATATCATATACCCTCTCACCCACTGGAATGCGAGGCTAGGAATCCAACCCAATCCCTCTAAACGAGAGCCCTATCACAAAATAGAGTTCCAGCTCAGTCGTAAACCCGACCTCCTGTCCTCGCACCACGAAGGCCTATAGACTGGGCCTCCACATCCTGATCAAGAACCACAAAATCCCCTCCTGATATCTCAGCAGGGCACAATCAAAGAACTTCAACAATCCAACACGATCCAACCTCCGTTGAATCTGTGCATCATCCCCCACATCTCTCCACAACTATTCCCAATTCCTCTCTCGCGAGTGGATCATACTGTATCATCTCTGCACCCAACCAAAAAATAAAGTTGAGTCATCCAAAATCATCCAAAAAATTTCAAAAAATTAAATTTTCATGCTGCGCGACTGTACCCTCGACAATCATGCACATCCATGCAAATGTCTTAGAAACAGATGTGCAGTTCCTTGCAACTATCATTTATACGTCCACGATGTATCTGTCCAACTGTTTTCTCAAAATTCGCGCAAGCTCACGCTACTATTTTCTCAACAGACATGCAAGCTTGCGTAATAGTCTACTTGACAGCCACGCAACATTGCACGGAGGAATTTTCCATTGTTGCGCATCGTGTGCGTGAATTTGGAAATTTCCCCCACGCACACTGCATGAGAAATTTAATTACACTCACGTAAACCTACGCGTTTGTAATTCAATCTTTGGCAAATTCCACTTACCCTAATCATAAATACGGTCGTACAACCCCCACCCCAAAAAATACAAAATCCAAAATTTCCAGGAGGCCTTGACCACTTTCCACTTTCCAGTCTCTCTCGTGTGTCGAATCGAGTCTTCCATGCTCTCTCAAATATTGCGAAAGCAGTTACACAATCAGTTAGATATCAACTCACGCAAGTACAAATGAGGTGGCATTATGGGCCCCACACCCATATATACGCCCTTTTCCCAAACTTCAAATCCCCCTTTCAAGAGCCCAAGAACTTCATTTTTCACACCGTTCGTAGCAGAGTGATCCTGAATTTATCATCTACATGTTGGTATCACCTATTTTGTATATCATTATGACAACCCAGGGATCCATCTCATAGCCCCAAGAACATATACATGCACTCACTCTTATTGTTATCAAATCACTGTCATACGTTATTTATTATCAAATATTTTTCACATCGGGTATTTGTTTTTTGTGTTTGCAGGAACTTATTACGAAGACATATATCCCATTCATTATCGACCATCCTATGGCCCCTTCAGGTATATGTTCAACAATGGCATCAATCAATTGCTCTACAAACACTCGAATCTCTTAGTCATACTCTCCAACATTTACCCTTAGGATCCCCACACCCGTCTTTACCTACATGAGTTGTCCCATAGATATTTTCCCCTTTACAAATCAACACTCATGTTTTTCTTTCCCCTAGGATTGGGAGTCTTGATAGTGTTGCATCTCAGAGAATGAGCCTCATACTTCTTCTCATCATATTTCTAGAATTCCCATGATGGACTCCCAAATCATATTTTGTTGGTTACATTAAATGCACCTTCACATTTTCATTAGCCTTCCATATCCTCCAACATCAATTTCCCATCTCCCTAATCATCCTCCATTCATCGAATTGATACATAAACCTACCAATGCGGATCCCACCTTCCCTCAGTCATATTTTTACTACTTGTGCCCTAATAAGGCCAAGCCATCATTCCTTGGGGCACCCGTTTTTGTATGTGTATTGTCAGCCCCAACTATTCTTTATTCATTTGGTAATAGTATAAAGTACTTTTCAAATTCCCACAAGCACATTAGCTTTTTTCCATCGTAGTTGATGGAATTTTTTACCTAGAAAAGAAACCCATGTCACCCTTGGTTGGGGAATTTCACCATCATAGTCATTTATGCAAAAAAATCCCTTTAGTGGCCAAACCTTGAGTATCCTAGATGCCATCGTCTTAGATATCCATGTTTTGACCTATCTTCTTTGCTTCTTTATCACCTCAAAATAGTTTAGCCTAGTTTCTGGTCGTCCCCCTGACACTAGAGTATGTTTTATGGTTGCTTCCATTTACCCACAACAACCCAACCAAGGGAAGTTTTTGAGTCTCAGGAATTCTAAACATCATCCATCTTGCTAGTCAATCTACCTCATTCCATATCCATACTTGATGACATCCATTTGATCAAGTTAACTTCAAGAAGCCTTTCACTTGTTACAGTCACGCTTCCTTTCCTGTCAACATGAACACAAGTTTCCAGGAAGGTGGTAGTATCTTGGTTCTCATTCCATTATCAATGAGCAGTGTCAGATGGAAAAAATGAGTCATCATTTCTTTTTAATTCCGTTTACCCCCACGACATTTGACTTCAACACAGTCTTATGTTAGGATGGGTTTTACTATGCGATCATTTCAGTTCTTCTTAGCCATTGGATACCTATGAATTTGATAGGAAATCAATGCCTCCAAGTCATTTATAGTCCATACAATTGTTTAATTCTCGATTCAGAGCCAGTTAAATCATCAAAAAAATCATCTGCCATTATCGACGCCCCTGAGGGCGTTGCAGATATCCTCTTCATCAACAAATTTTAGTTACAATTTTACCCTTTTGGTTTTATGACACGAGCATGGGGAGTGCCCACCTCATTTGTACACATATTTTTATCCTTTTTTCGAAGAAAAATTGGGTCCAATAGTTATCTCGTCTCCTTCCAATGGATCACTCTGATAGTTCCTTTCTATAGTAGCTCCAATTCTTCTATACAATGATATCACAAGAAAAATAAACAATGATGTATTTCATCTATACGTATTCTCCTAACCTCACACATTAAGGGGAATCTGTTATCACTGAAAATTTTCTCACAACAATATAGACAATGGTTGAATAAAGTACCAACACAACATATCAATCAACATCCCTCCAACATTTACAAAATCAATTCAACAAGTCGCCGAACTATACAAATAATCCCTTGAATTTTTGTGTAAGTTCCTCAAAGCCTTCCTACACATATCTACGTGAGACAACAAAATTGATTCTATGCAATTTGCGTAGTCTGTAGGTCTGTCCTCATAGAAACCTGCGTAGATGTGAAAACGACGCATTAATGAATTTGGTCAAGCCTCAACGACTTCCTGATTGAGGTGTACCTTGAAAAGACGCCCAAATCGATCTGAACTCTATCCTTGGGGCTATGGAAAGGATGGCTGGTACCTCCAAAAAATCCCCCATTCATACTAGAAGCAAGTTATGTAATAGCTTGTATTGGTCCTATAAATACATGCTTGAGGGATGCAAAATAACAAGGAATTCATAGTTTTTTTAGGCTTCTCATTTGATTTTGGAGAAGCCATGTATTCTCTTGAGAGCTATTTGAGCAACATAGCAAGTGTTAGACTTATCACCTCTTGATAAGTTTAACAAGAAGTTCTTCACCATTTTTACTCCATTGTTAGGAGAGTAGAGCTCTATTTTTGGGGACTCAAGAGCCCTCCCAAGGAGGAAGATCAGATTCATAAATCCACGTACTTCTCCTAGGTGTTACTAATTCAAAGATCATTCCTATTGGTAGCTATTCCTTGTTCCATTTTCATGTATCTATTTGAGTTTTATGCATGCTAATTTAGTTTTCTTTTCTTGTTATTTATTTTTCTATTTTCTCTTTGGTTGATCCTCTAATCCACTAACCAATTCTACGTTGTATTGCTGCCCTAAGTCGATAGTTAAGTTCCTTGTTTTTTATCACTCGAGTGGAAAAACAAGCACAACAAATGGTATGAAACAAGATGTCCCCACCTTTGTGGATGAATGTGATGTCTGTAAACACAACAAGGGAGAAACAATCAAATCTATAGGAACACTCCAATCGCTTTCGATTCCCCCTGCTATTTGGAGGGTTATTTCTACGGATTTCATTGTTGGCTTACCTAAATCAGACACTAAGTCAATCATTATGGTGGTAGTTGATCGTATTTCCAAATATTTTCATTTATGTGCTCTTCAACACTCGTTCACTGCCTCCACAGTGGCTCAAATTTTCATGGATAATATCTTCAAACTTCATGGCATGCCTCATTCTATTGTCTTTGACCAAGATCCAACTTTCACTAGCAATTTTTGGAAAGAATTGTTCAAACTCTAGGGAGCCTAATTGCATCTCAACACCATCTATCATCCCTATAATGATGGACAAATTGAAGTTGTCAAGAAGTGTTTGGAAACATATTTGCGATGTTTTGCATCTGAATAACAAAATAAATGGGTTCTATGGTTACCCTTATCTGAATGGTCGTACAACACATATTACCATACAACTACTCACATGACTCCTTTTGATGTATTCTACAAACAAAATCCACCATCGATTTTCTCATACATTCCAGGTGTCTTGAAGGTTTAGGAGGTTGAAAAAAATATTATAGTCTTAAAGTCCACTCTCTGTACCCTCAAAGAAAATTTGGTCATGGATCAGAATCGCATGAAGCAACAAGAATATTAGGGTCATTCTGAATGTCAATATGTTGAAGGGGACCGGGTGTTTCTTCGTTTGCAAACTTATAAGAAAACTTCACTGAAAGTTGAACACTGTTAGAAACTTTCTCTCAAATTTTACGGTCCTTATACAATTCTCAAGCGAGTGGGGCTTGTGGCCTATCGGTTAGATCTACCTAGTCATTTTAAGCTCCATCATATTTTTCATGTCTCATGCTTAAAGAAAGCGATTGGAAGTAACTTTCTAACTCAAACCAGTCTTCCTAAGTTGGATGAAGAAGGTTCCATTTGGTTGTAGACATAGGAAGTCCTAGACCAGTGAGAGCATTTTCTTCATCAACGCACCATCAAGGAAGTGTTAGTTCAGTAGAAAGATACAACTCTAGAAGATGTCACCTTGGAGTCAGTCACCATTCTACAACAATTTCCTCATCTCAAAACTTGAGGACAAGGGTGTTCTTCAAGGAGGAGGTCATGTTAGGGACCTAACCTCCCTAGCCCCTCACATAGGTAGAATAATATATTTTCCATGTAATAAATGTTGACATTAGTTAATAAGGCCTATTTAAAAAATGTGAACAAGTCAAAGAAGAACTAATAGAAGCTTTCGCTTCTAGAAGGATCTTCCTCTAGAATGTTCTTTAGAAAATGCAATTAGTATAAATAAGAGTAGGAGGCATGAGAAAGCATTTTCTTGAGAATTATTGTAATAGAGAGCTTCTTTGTTATAGGTTTCCCCCTCGAAGGGGCAAGTGAACATTGCTTCCTAATAATAAAGGTGTCATTTTTGGTGTTGTGGTTCTCTATATTTTTTTTGTTCTGCTGGTATTTTATGCAGTATTTCTATTTTTTTCTTCATATAATAGATATGGTACCTTACAATACATTTCTTGTGACTTATTCAACATCTCCCATACTTGCAAATGGATCTACCTAATATTTTCAAAAACATTCTCTACTTTCAATGCTTCTCCCATGGTGTCTTCCCACACTTCTCCTTTCTATAAATAAACAACATCTAAGGGTGAAGGTGGGAAATATCCAAAACAAGTTTCAAAAGAGGACTTACTAGTATAAGTATGGACTGATATGTTATAATAGTGTTGAATGTAGATCATATTTTTATCCTAGGTCTTTGGATGCTTCTAATTGTAATGCCTAAAAAGTTGTACCAATGTCCTACTTATGTCTGCACATCTTTGTGTGGATAGAATGTTGTAGATCTCTTCAACTTCGTGTCCATATTCTCTAAAAGTGTAGTGCAAAAGGCACTGATAAACATGGTATCCTAGTTTGAGATGATGCACCTTGGTATCCCAAAGTGCACCCATACCTGTTCAAAGAACACATTTTCTGCTTCTTGTCCTTTGATGGTATTTTTACAAGGAACAATAATGCACATCATGTTGAACCTATCTAATACCACAAAGAAACAGTCATGTACATTCTTGATTGTTGGAAAACCACCCACAAAATCCATAGAAATGATTTCCCAAGGTCGAGTGGGTACAATTAAGGGATGGTATAGAACTTTGTTGGTGCACGCATATGTAGTTTAAAGACCTTGGGTTCAAGTTGCTTAGTCCAAGAAAACCCTACAGACATGTGCCCTTTTGACATCACCTGCATGCAGGTAGAGTCTCAACTGAGGTGTCTTTATGGGAACTAAAAGAACCAAGATTCTGCAATGGTGAGGGAAAGATAGGAAACCCACTCTTTCATATCTACATGATCCTCTCGTGCACTAGATCCCTGTTACCCTAAAATCGTTACTTAGTTATATATGCACATATACCCATAAGTTATGTTATTTAGGGGTTAAACATTCAACCATGGTTACTGCACACTACTATATCATCATCGACATTAAAAATAAGCATACAAACAAATTTAAAGATAAACATACATTCACATTACAGACATGAATTAACATCCAAAAGAAAAGTTCTACACAGGATTACCGTGGTTCACCCTCCTCTAGGCTACGTCCACAAAAGATCGATTTCTTTATTATATTTTATTGTCTTGGTTGTGCTGCGCGCTACAATGGATGCTTAGCATATAATTCTTCTCACATCTATAACTTCTTTACAATGTTCTACACACTGAACTCTCTTTCTCTCTATCTTTACCTATCTCTCTTCGGGCCCTTGAACTCGTGACACCCTTTACATATTTATACCTTATGATTAAAGCCTTTTTAAACCTCATTGTGAGTTGTCTACAACTCATGCTCGACCAGAGACAACTCATTATGAGTTGGATACAACTCATGCTTGGATGGTTTTCCCAGATTTTGTGCTAGCTATTCTTTCTTGTCCCCCCTCTTCTCCTCTTTTGTTATGAACATAATATATATAGAAATAGACATAATAAATAATAATTAAATATAATGATTAAATATAATAATTAAACACATAAAAAATGAAAAGTCATGTCTTCTAAAAGGACATGTCTATTCATGAAAGAGAACCCCCTGTGAGGATATATAGACGAGCCCTCATTCTCATTGTACTCATCTCATCTTATCTATTCATATTTTATACATTTATATATTATTTACAGTCTTACATGGATTATTGTGTTATATTCCAAGTATTTTGGATAATTCTTGTTTGAGTGAACTTTGTTCGTCTAATTTGGTATCAGAGCAAGTCTGATCCTGGATGTTGGCCACTCTCAATTAAGACTTTGTCTAATTTGGTTTTTGACCAATCCACATTTTCAGAGTTTCTTTGGTTCTTCAAGGTCTTTGACCACAATCCGACTTTTGGCTATTAAAAATTCAGAATCACGTGAAAAGAAAGAAGTACAAATTACTCCACTAGAAATTAAAAAATAAAAATAACTCCGAAAAAAAAGAAAAAGAAGAAGATAGATTTCCGCTGCAAATTTGAAGAGCAGAAGTCTGATGAAGAACATTCGACTGCAAAAACCAACAAAACCCGAAATCAAGATTAAAAAAGACACAAAAAAATACAGAGCTACCAACAAATTGCCGACGTCGTCACCTTTTTTTTCCAGAAATCACATAATAATAATAAATTAAAGGATACAAGTTCTATCTATGTTTAAAGGGTTATGTACAAAATGGAATAAACAAGCCCGAAGATAACATCTTGTTGCCCATTTCCATTGAACCGGTCCCACTCGTCGAGTTGTGTATTATTGCCTTCAAATGATATTTCTATTGCGGAAGGGGAGTTGTTGTCGCCAATCATAGAGGGTACCAATAAATTGCCACATTGAGGTTAGGTGTAAGTCAACGGACAATCCAATGTTTTTTGAACTAAACCAGTAGGTGTCGTTATATTCCACTAGTCATATCTCTTTGTAACAGTGGCTACTATTCAGAATTTAAATTATAACAAGATTCAAACATTCAAACATTAGTGCGAAGGAATTATATAAGGCACATTAAGTTATATTGGAGACGATTGATTAGTTTTTTTTTTCACAAAGAAAAAAAGACTTATATTGAGAAAATATAAATAGGTCTTTTACACATAGCTCTTATCAACAATTACAGTACTTCCCAACATCTGCTAAATAGATAAAAAACAGTTCTTTACAATAAAAATCATAACGAAAATGCCCCCTGTCACTGTAAAAACAAATCCCAAAAAGAAAACACAGTCCTCAATACAAATTACATCCAACCATATGCCATTAATTGTTACAGTGTACAAGATTTTAAAAACAACATCCCAAATCCACTAACAATTTGTTTCTAATCTTTCAAAAGTGCCTTGATGTCCATCCAAAACCTTTGCAAAAAAGATACCATCATCTACCAAACAAAGAGCATCCTTTGACAGCTGATCAACAACCTGATTATGTTCTCTATAAATATGTCTGGCTTCAATCTAATTAAAACTCCTGCTCAAAAGTCTTATTTTTTCTATCCACGACTGCAAAGAAATTACCTGTAAGTTACCACCATTAGCATACCAATCAATAACAATCCTTGAGTCTCCTACCAGATATATTATTGTAATATTTTTATAATTTGCAAAAAGCAACAAACACCATAAGGCAAGGAGCTCTCCCCTAGTATTTGTCCCCCTACCACAATGCCTTTTTATTCCGAAACTACCCAACACTTGGCACTTTAAAAAAGCACATGCCCCACAATTTAATCCTTTATCTTGTGAAGCACCATCAAAGAACCCTACAACCAAGTTCCACTCCAGATAGGGTGGCATGTCTATTCTTATAGTCTTTCTACCATGTGTAGCATTTAAAGCTCCCAAATCCTGTAGGATACATCTTAAAACGCTAACCAAGTTTGGGGAAAATATTAAAAAATGACCAAATTCCTCTGTTTCCACACCTCCCAGCATATGAAACAAGGAATTTCATTACCAAAATCCTTCTTTTCAAACCACTTTTGAAAACAATCTGCCACCTGGATTCCTTCCCAAGAAAAAACTATTTTTAATTCCTTTGAGATTAACTGCCAGACATTCTTAATGAAACTACAATCCACAAACAGGTGTAGTGCTATCTCCTCACTACTCCCACACAAAGCACATCTACTTGGTCCATTAAAGTGTCTTTTTTTCAAGTTTTCCCAAGTAAGAGTTCTCTGCTCCATCAACAACCAAACACACAACTTAACTTTTAAGGGAAGTTGCCAATTCCACAAATCACTATACCAAAAGCAGGTATCCACATCCCATAACTCTACCATTTGATGTTTATAGGCCATTTTTGCATTAACCTGACCCCTTTTTGTGTCCCAAGACCATAAGAGTGTATCCTTATTGTTGTTTAATACAATGCCCGAACCATCCAATCCCTTACCATATTTATTCCATTCTTCTTTTTTATCACCTACCAGCCCTAGTGCCTCAACCTTTTTCCACCTAGTTCCATTTATATCGTCCCCCTTACTAGACCCCACTTGTGCTAGGAATTCAATCCCTTGGGCCTTCAAATTCAAGATCAGATTCTAA
>SNQJ01S0114785.1:0-10762 GCA_010110895.2 Picea sitchensis
AGTTGAAAAAGGTTTTAAATTGTACTTGATACTAATTCACCCCCCTCTTAGTATCAACAGTTTGTGCAAATATTAGAGCTTGTGTCAGATGCCAAACTTTTTCTGGAAAGAAACATCTCAAATGTTTTCCTTTGAATCATGTGGTGGTTTCTGAACCTTTTCAATAATGGGGTCTTGACTTTATTGGGTAAATCCATCCATCTTCAATTGTTCATCATAGGTGTATTTTGACTGCCACTGATTACTTCACCAAGTGGATAGAAGCCATTCCTACAAGGAATGCCTCCCATAAGGTAATCATCAGTTTTCTTGAGGATATCATGTCAAGATTTGGTTGTCCAAGAAGGATTGTTACTGACAATGTTGCCTCCTTCAAAGATGAACCATTTATCAACTTCTACGAACAATATGGTATTACATTAGTCCATTCTACTCCTTACTACCCCCAAGGAAATGGTTTGGCAGAGTCCTCTAACAAGAGCCTCATAAATATCATCAATAAATTTTTAGAAGACAACAAGAAAGAATGGGACTCAAAGATGAAATTTGCATTATCAGCTGATAGAGTTACAACAAAGAGGTCACTTGGTGTTTACCCTTTTCATCTTGTATATGGAGTTGAGGCTATCTTTCCTACTCATCTTTCCTTTCATATGGAAAACTTCCTCTAGGACTACCAAGGAGAACCTGATGATATGGTCAGGAGGATACAACATCTGGTAGAAGTACAACAGACTATGGAGAAACTACTTGACAAAACACAAGGCCATCAGTAGAAGATCAAGAAATCCTTTGACAAGAAGGTAAGCAGAGAATATTTCCAGTTGGGAGATCTAGTGCTCAAGTGGGATGCACCCAAGAAAGACAAAGGAAAACATGGTAAATTCGAAGCCTTGTGGATTGGTCCTTTCAACATTTCCAATGTATTTTCAAACAACACTTATAAATTGCAGAACTTGGTGGATTCTGGAGTTTTTGGTGGCCCTGTCAATGGGAAATTTTTGAAAAAATAATTTTCTTAAGCCATGATTAGCTTTCCATTCATTGTAAATATCACTTTTTATTTTTATTTTGGTTTGAATAAGTGACCCCATAGCCCTAGAATAAGACATTGAATCTTCTTGTTCTTGGCAGCTCACAGGGAGCATGCCATCCCCTATGGAGCCAATGTTATCACATGAAGTTGTCATGGGTCATTTTTTCCCTTAGGTTTTAATTTTTACCTTTTAGTCTTTAAGTTTTTCTTTATTTTTCCCTTTTTGATTTACTTAGGTTAGTCTAAACAAATAAAGGCTTGGGTTTTGGTTCACATTTTTTGCCCACACCTATGGTTATAGCCTAGGTTCATTTTTTGGTTTATTTATTTGACTCATCACTTGAATTGACATCTAGAACTATCAACCCCATGACTCTACAAACTTGACAAGTCACTTCATCCACTCATACACTTGATCCTTTCCACTCTGTCCTTATGCTCGTTAAGGAGTCAAATGAAATTTTGAAAAGGGCGTTACTAACTCACTAGGATTTTTCGTAGCGCACCTTTGTACATATGCTCCTTTACCATCATTCACCATCATCAAGTTGATGTCATGTATTTTATTGTTTTCAACACCCTTGTCTTCAAAAGGAATATCAAGATTTGGTCATTTATGAGGTTCTAACTGTTTACCAATTTGAAATATTCCTCCTAAGCTCGACGCTGTTGAAACCATTATTCCAGATAGAGTTGCATATTGCACTACAGGATTAACTGTTCGAGGTGGATTGGATTGGAGGCTGAGGTGGATGTAAAAAATCCAGGATTGTTGCAGATATTCCATTTATCGGCTACAAAATCCAGGTACTTCATGATCCACTTCAACTCCATTTAAGATCATTAAGATATCTTTGTCTTATCTTTTGGTAGTGCCTGGCACTGCAAGATACAACCTCTCTCACCAACCAGCCTCTCTACTTCTTCTACCACACACTCCATATCCATTTGCATGTTGATTTTTCCCTTCACTGGAACTCAAACCTTTTTCTTCATACCTTGAGTGCCCATTTATCACCTTGGCTCACATTACCCATACTACGCTACTAAAATTATTGCTAGACTATGCTACAGATCCTCTCTTCCAATGATTCCAGTTCTCTGTCAAACCTTTACTATCTTCTATGCTCACAACTACAGGAATTAAACCCCCTTTTTCACGAAGTCATGTTATAATTTCATCTCACAAGTCTACTTGCAGTGAGGAGTTAGGAGCCCCTGCATTTTAAAATCTTTGAGTACCCTTTATGGTGGCTTAATGACAATCTAAAACCTAAACAATGCAGTCTCTCTTCATATCATTTCTCAGAGTGTCTTTTCCTCATTTTTTTAAATATCAGACCAGTCTCTTGTTAATCCATAAGTGAGTTGGAGGAAAGCCCTAAATCAACAATTAAGGATCACCTTCAAAACTCAAAATACCTTTACCTATGTTTGGTTTCCTTACCTCTCATAGCATTACAGTCTTTGATCCCCTACTTATATCCATGGATACACCTCAAAGGAAGAAGTCTCACAAGGGAGGGAGTGTGGTCAAGACTGAGCCTTCTGACATGCACATGTTTGATGTTGAGCCTTTTGTCAAGGATGTTTTCCAAAGGGTTGGCTACCTCTCTTTTTGTCAAAAGATGCAGAGGGGACACCCTGAAGTAGCAATGCAATTTGACTTAAACTTTGAAGGCATTAAGACCAAGTTAGGAAAGCTTGGTTTTGAGGTATCTGAGGCCACTATTGCAGCATCCACTCAGATACCCAACATTGGTGAGAGGTGGTTCAAATCCATGATCCTCAGTGCATCCTTTTCCAAGGATTTCCTCAAGCCAGACTATCAGAAAGACAATTTTTCTAAGCGAGTTCCTAGGAGCCACCTAGTTGAGTGTTTTGATAAAATGATGAAGATTGTCTAGAGATATTTTACATGTGAGGGAAGATTTAACATGATATACCAATATCACATTAGACTCTTGATACATTTCACTGGTAAGGATTCAATGAATATCCCTATTTATCTGTTAAGAAGTATGGGAAAGATGTATGATAGAGTCCAAGCCATGTCCAAGGATGTGGACACTAGTGTTTTCCACTTTGGGTTGATCAGGATGTTGGTTATGGAAGAGTTGAAGAAAAGAAACATTTCTTGGGAACAACTCATTGTCTTTTCCATTATGCATCTAGATATAGCCTCTACCCGTCAATCCAAGATGCAAATCCCTTTTCCATCTAGTAGTGTTTCCCCAACATGAACAAGTAAGAAGAGAAAAACCAAGACTACTACCCAAGACAAAGAAACCCCTAAAGAAATTGAAGAATAAGAGAGGGAGGTTCATCACTCCACACAAAAAGAATTTACACCTCCTCCTAGACCTGAATTGGAAGAAGTTCCTTCATCAACCAAAACCACATCCAATAAGGGGAGGAAATTAAATTTCCCTTCACCTGATCTAGCAGATAAGACCAGAGTCAGGAGGCCTTTTACTAGATCATCAACCCACAAGGAAGTTGTTGAAGCAGAATCCATACCCAAGGCTTCAGACCCAAAGAAAGTCAAAGGTAAAGGTGAAGCCACTGAGAATCATATTGAGGTTATAACCAAAGAATTTGTTCAATAGAAAGATAAAGGTAAAGGTGAATCCACTGAGAATCTTATTGAGGTTATCAACATCATCACTCCCCCTGAAAATCCCACTTTAAAGAGATTGATTAGACAACTACGGGATGCTAGAAAAGAAGTTTCCCGTTTGAAGGCAGAAAGTTTGACTGAGAGAAGAAAGATGAAAGAGATCATGGAAATGCACAATGAAACCCTTGATTTGGCAAGGTTTACAACAAGAAAATTATTGCCTCTCCATAGGAAACTTAAGACTCTATACAAGAAAAACAAAAGAATTTAGTCCCAATACAGAAAGCTCAAAGAAGAATTGCAACCCTTCAAGAATGATTTAGCCTAGAGGAACTTAAACATTCTAGTACAAGCTGAAATAGAAAGAGATGAACCTATAGTAGATAAGAGATCCCCTCCTAAAGAAAGATAAGTTTCCATGACAGAGGGAAGGTCTATGGAACAAGGAGGAGTGTTATATTGAGAAAGTAGATGGAGGGTATGACAGATCCATTTTTTAGGGTGATTTCTTTTGCAAGTTTGAAGTGTTCAAGGAAGTATGATATTTTCACCTATAGGGGCATCTACAGGCTCTTAGTCCATCAGCTAATATTTTTTGTGTTTTTGAAGACTTGTTGCATCACACAAAAAAACATAGAGATTTTGTAGCACCTGGTGCTACGAAATTGTCTACACAGACTATTCTATGATTGTGCTACCAAAGGCGCTACGAAATCACCTAGCCAAGAATAGGAAGTGCACTATAGAATCTGCAGAGAAGTTTTATAGGGGGCACTATGAAATCTGCATATCATATTTTCAAATGGGCACTACGGAATCTGTAGAGCAATTTATAGCAAGGCGCTATGGAATTGGCTACCGAATACACTACGGAATGGAGCTACGAACTGGCCATTACAGTTAGAGGTTTTGAATTCTTGACTTCTTCTTGAATTTGATGATCTGGAGGGAACCAGAGATCAACAAGTGGCAGTTAGAGATCAAAATACAAACTTGAAGGACACACCCAAGCAACAAGACATGTTATTTAATTTTTTTTAGAGTGGTTTCCAACATGGCTCCTTGATTTTAGCAGTTTGTTAGATCTATTGGTAGAGATGTTAGAATTGTAGTTTTTTGTGGAGAATCCTAGGATAGGAAGGCGAACTCGCACCTCTAGTTGTTTCCTACTATTTTTTATTATAAATACATGAGATGAATAATTTGATAGGTTTGAATGGTTGAGAAGAGCTCCCTTTTTGTAATATTTTGACTAAACATAGTTGTTCTCTGGTTATGTATGAGACTTGAGACATTTTCATTAATAGAAGTCAGTTTCCTTTCATCACCTTGTTTCCTCTTATTCTGAAATTCTCATTATTGGATGATCCATATGAGATGTTGTGGTTATGTTATAATGGATGTTTGATTATAATCCTGCTATGAATGTTTTTTAATGTTTTAAACTTTAATTTCAAGAAGTTCTTGTGACTGAGTTTTTCTTCACCTAGCCGCTTGAAAGTATGATGCTTATAGCTGACCTATCCACGTTCCTCACTAAGTATTCCTTCTATCCACCTTTATCCTTAAACCACTGACTGAAGTTAATCAAAACCTCATTTGCTTATGCATGCTAGCCCAGATTTCTGTGTTAAAACATTCTTATACTGAGTTTTGTCCATTTGACCTATAATCATTAATTTACATTCACAAACCTTTTGATGGGTATTGGTCTTATCCTATTTCAATATGAGGATGATTTTTAGTGCTAACACAGTGGTTAGACTTTTTTCTGAAGAACCTTCTCTGATACCAATTGTTGGAATATTCACCAATACTAAGAGGGGGGTGAATCAATATTGAGCACTTTTTACCATTTTTAATCACATCATGTAAATATTAACTTGTCAACAATTCCATTCACTTTTGATTGAATTTAACATATCATAAAAATATATCCATAAGCAATACCATTCAACAATCCATCACATCATACACATTGTACAAGATATTTTTATGTGGAAACCAAAATGGGAGAAAATCGTGAAATGATTTCTTATATATTCAGAAGATTACATTCATAGAAAGCACCGACTTCCAAAATTCTACATCACCAATTGGAAGGAGACTCTAACCTGAAGGAAGCTACGACTCCCCAAATTATCCAGCTCCAACTATAAGGAGGCTCCAACCCCCTATTTTTATGAGCACCAACTCAAAGGAAGCTATGACTCCCTGTATTCTCTAGAACCAACTGGAAAGAGGCTCCAAACCCTTATTTTACAAGATCCAACCTAAAGAAATCTATGACTCTTTGAATTCTCTAGCACCAACTAGAAGGAGGCTACAACTCCCTTTCCTTGCCCCTTCCTTCCTCTCTGAAATATAAATGGAGACTTAACCTATCATTGAAACTGTCACTTATAATCAACTTGTCATTTTCACTAATAATCAACCTATCACTGTCACTGATAATCAACATGTCACTATTACTGATACTCAACTTGTCACTGTCATTGATAATCAACCTGTCATTGTCACTTTAATCATGTAATAACCCCGTGCATAAGATATTTTTTCATCATACCTCCCTGAACTCTATCATCATCAAAATGGTTCCACTTAGAAACTGGGTCCACATAGAAATTGGGTCAATGTGGTTCTACATATAAACCCCAACATCACTTCTTAAATTTATTTCGAACACATTTTTGAGACTAGTTTCTAGATTAGTCACAAACCCTAACTTTCAATAAGTATAACTTTGTACCCGTAATGAAAAAAGGTATGGAAATTGTACCCAATATTATTTGATCTATTCTCTTAAATTCCTCCAAGTTTCTCTCCTTGATTCATCACTTAAAAGGAGATATAGCAAAGATGGTAGACCTTCCTAAATGTTTTCCTATTTTGGAGAGCGAACTTGTACAACATTCCACACACTCAATATTTGATATCTGATTATGAAAATAACACAAAAAATACTACATAATTTACTCTTTCTAATTCAGTTAGTCTCATGGAATTCAGATCCTTTATTAATAATTTATGATTGTTTTACCTAAAACACCTTTTTTATACTAGTTACAAGACTAGTAAAAAACTCTATCTTCCACAGAGTGTATATCCAAAAGTACAATGAACCAAAAGCTGAAATTTGTACCACAGGTACCTTGTTATGTCTTCTCACAATCCTCCAATATTCACTATCTGAATCATTTTAGAAACAACGTTATAGTGAAAATGGTAAGATGACCTTTAAAAAACATACCTTAGAACACATCATCACAAGACTTCATCTTCCCTTGGAATTTCTTCCTTCTTCACTTCATCTACCCTCTAAAATTCATTGCCAAGATTGTGTTGAGAGATCAAAATATTTAATGATGAAAATTAAAGGTTATTATTGTGTATTTATACTTTTCCAGGTACCTCCTTTACTTGACTTTAGGGCCAACTTGTAACTTATTTGACCATACATCGGGGGTTTCATATTTAAGAGGGAATAACTTCTCAACCATGAGGAACCACGTGGCATGCCATCTAAAGTTGGAAATGGAATGATGACACTATCAATATATGGAGGTTTTGTATGCAATTACAATTTCCTTCATACTCATTTTCTCCAATCAAATTCGGGCTTCATGACCATACCTTTGGGGCTTCTTAACCATTTATCCATATTTCTTGGAATTCTTGTAGACTTTGCGGATTCTTAACTGCTTATCCATATTTCCATGGCTTCTTGTAGACCTCTTCAAAGCGTCTTCACATGAAGGTCATGCATAAAAATATGCGATAAGGGTACCACTTTGGAGAGTTCTTCAAATACACCCATCACTTCTAGAGGCTTCTAGACTTCTTCTAGGGTTGACATCACCCATTACTTCTAGGGGATTCTAGGGCTTCTATAATTATTCTAAGGTTGACATCAATGGCAACCAACTTTCCAACACAACCATTAATCATAGAGATTCAATTAGCCCCCACTACCTTTTTTAACACATGATCCATTTTGGGAAGAGGATAATTATCCTTCAATGAAGATCTATTAAGATTCCTAAAATCAACACATAGTCTAATTTATCCATTCTCCTTTCTAACAGGTACTACATTTGCAACTGAAGAAGAACGTCTAAGAGGAACTATGTTTTTTGCAACTAACATTTTTTTTAGTTCCTTCTCAGTGACTGGGAAAATAATGGGATTTACTTGTCTTAGTTTCTGTCTGAATGTTTTAGATCACACCTTAAGTGGAATTCTATGTTGAATTATGTTGGTATCATAAGTCTTTATATATATATATATATATATATATATATATATATATGCAAACACTTCAATAAATTCTTTAAATAAATTAAAATACTTGATTTTCTGATCAACAGATAGAAGTTTGGAGAGATTGATATTCTTTGGTTCTTGTTCAGTACCAATATTATAGTCTTAAACTTCATCAATTTGAGGATGAACAACAGGCTTAATAGAAACATCGTCTTTATCAAAAAAAAAATCCAGAGGAACTAATCCATTTGGAATCTGATTATTTATTAATACCATCATTTTATGATTGGCAATCATATTCTACATTTTAGGATCTGAATGACTATTTTGATTAATTTGTTCATCATTTTTATCATCCTCTTAATCAATATGAGTTATAAAAAAATTGTCAACCATTTCTAAAAAAACAATAATCTATTGATCATCTTCAAATACCTGCCAATGTTTAACATTATCAAGGATTAAAGGTCTATACTTCATTTCCACTTCATATTTGATATTAGGAACCTTGGGAAGCCTGAAAGTACTTTCTTCCACTGCTAATGAATCAGGTTACTAATTTTCTTGTCTGGGAATTGCATGGATATTAAATGTCAACAAAAAAAATTCAATTAAGTCCCAAGCTAAATTTCTATATGAGGTCATCCTCGGATGTTTGGCTTGATAAAACTTATTTTCTTAACATTCAATTTTGGATCACCATAGATGATGAGATTTACAATTTTTTTATTTTTTAGTTGTTTCTAAACCTAACACTAAATCTTCATATTCAAAAACATTATTTGTGGAATCTATTTCAAATTGCAATCTAAAAGAAAATGGAAACAATTTCTCAGAAGGTGAAATTAGAATTATGCTTGCTCCAACACCCTCCCATGAAGAAGCTCCATCAAAATACATTTTCCACATTCCATTTATAAACTCATCATCTTCAAAAAAAGGAGTATTTACAATTTCAGTGCAAACTTATAGTTCATTATTTATAGATAGAATAAAACAACCCAGGTCTTGATCTTTTGAATAAACAGGATAATTATTGGGATGATTGGGTTCACTAACTATGTAAGAAATTTTAATTTCCCTATAAAGTCTCCTAGTTTCTCCACCAAAAACTGGAATAGTGGCATATTTCATGTTCATTTTTAATGAGCCACCTAACTTACTTGCCCCATATCTAGATAAAAGAATTCCATATTTCACAAGTATGTCTACCACAATTGTATCCATCAAAAACACTTTTTACAAGAATTTGGGATAAATGTACTACAAGATATTTAATCATTCCTAAAAATCTAAATTTTCTTGCATCAAAGGAATATAGGTCATGGTATCATCTTTGTTGGTCACTATAATTTCTTATTTAACTAAACAATCAAGTGCTACATAAATTGTCAACCCGGGGAAGTTTTTTTATTTCAAAGGTAATCACACACTATATATGCTCAATCTCAAAAGCAACCTAGAGTTGTAGTAAAAATATATTAATCATACCTTGCCTTGAACAAACTGAAGTTCTACTTTGAATTACAGGAAAGCAACCAACCTATTGCAGATTTCAAGTTCAAAGAAAGAATTATCTAAAGAATCATGGATTACATTTAAGAAAATAACAACAAGATGATGCAACAGGAAAGAACAACTATTCTGTAATAGGGAACGGGACCCTATTCCCCAAGCAGGAATCTTCGGCACCTGTTTCCGATCACCACACTTTTATGAAATCATTGCTAACTGAAATGATTGACACACACTGAAGGCTAACTAACTCTTTAACAGAGAATAGGACCCTATTCCTAAGCAGGAATCTTCAGCACCTATTTCTGATCATCACAGTTTCATAGACTCATTGTTAATTGAATTGATTGATGCACACTGAAGACTAACTATATCTTAACAGAGAACAGGACCCTATTCCCCAAGCAGGAACCTTCAGCACCTATCCCTGATTATCACGCTTTCATACATTCACCAAACAAGAATGCTAACTAGAATGATTAACAGTTACCCAAGCATGAATCATATGAAAACAATGTAACAACCAGTAAAGCAGAATTTCAGCAAAACATAGTTCAGTAAAGTAGTGTTTCAGCAAAACAGAATTTAATCAAGGCATGAACAGAAATAACATTAACACGCTACAGAACTAACGGGTGAATCTTGTGAAGAAGGTGGGCCCTCCCTTCTCACAAGATTTCTCCTGAAATGAAAGGAACTAGAGAGAAATACTCAGAACAATCTTTTATTCATCTGTCAACTGTGTTACATTACAATCTGAAGTAAAACACGTCCCTCTCTGTAAATCCTTTCTTAGTTAAGAAGAAATTCCTATCTAATGCTAATTTCCCCTTATTTAAAGAGGAGAATCCTCTCGATACAATTTGATCATCAAATTACATGTGTATATCTGAATCATATTCTTAGTCAGATCAGATTTCTATACAGGAATAGGATATCCTGGTCTCCCGTAACATAATGCTATTACAATAGTTGAAAAGGTGTTGAGTGAGGTGTTGTTGTTGCGGCTGGAGTAACAACTTCTTTATTTATCTTCTTGTTACTGTTGTTGTATGTTGTTTCAGCATCGCAAATCGTGGGATGCTTCGGCAATGGGATTTGCATTCTGACTGTTTCAGCATGTGGTCTCACGCAGCAGCGATGGTTAATTCTAGCTCAAGGTGCGGCTATTGTGGTCGGTGTAACAGCTTTGTGTTGCTATTTCAGCATCATAGACCACAGAGAGTGTAGCAGCTTCTTCTTGTGTGAGTTGTTGTTTCAACATCATAGACCATGGAGAGTGTAACAGCTGAGTTGTTGTTTCATCATCGTAGACCACGGAGAGTGTA
>SNQJ01S0114786.1:0-28155 GCA_010110895.2 Picea sitchensis
CAAGGGTTCCCCGAAACACGTCCAAGGGCCCTAGACACATCTAGGGACTTATACCAACCACCAAGGAACACATCCAAGGATCAATCCAGGGACTAAGCAAGGATTCCCTGGAACACAGCCAGGGGCCCTAGACACATTTAGGGACTTATATCAACCACCAAGGAACATATCCAAGGATCGATCCAAGCACTAAGCAAGGATTCCCTGGAACACAGTCAGGGGCCCTAGACACATCTAGGAACTTACTGCTTGGTCCAAGACCAAGAACCCCAGTCATATATTGGAGGCCCTCACGAGGGTCTTTTTCCATGGCTCTCACTGCTTGGTCTCATACCAAGAAACCCCAGGAGTGTGTTGGGGGCCCTAGTCCACAGCTAGGGTCTTTTCCATCCTCCGGAGAATGGCTCTTGCAGCTGCATTAATTTCAACAATACCTTGCATGTTTCTTGCCATCTTTGATGTGGCAAAGCCTTAGGAGGAGGCAAACAATGAATGGGGTCCCTTGGTGCAAGACAAACCCAAACCTCTTGCGGCTCTAGGGTAGTGTATTAAGCTTTATGATGGGGATCCTCCGCCTTCTGCTACAATAGTAGCAACATATGCCTAAATATAAGTGATTGTCAATCTTGTTGTGGGTGCACCCCTCGAGGCTTTTATTTCAAAACTTTGAACTTTCCAATTTGTAATAATGTTTTCAAGGTGAAGATCAACGATATAAGTCAGTTAGTTCTAGGCAAGTATTCAAGGGAACTTTCAAATATTGTGCCTTATGACTTCTAATAGATTTAGTAAATCAAGGAGATCTTGTTTTTATGACCTCTTTTAGAACCTATGATTGTGACATATCTATCATACATTTTTCTATAATGTGCTCATCATGTACATAATGTTTATATTAATAGAATATTAGAAGCATATTTCAGAAACAAAAACTCTACAAGAGGTAAAAAGGTAGAAGTGTTGAGGAACGATGAGATATATTACCACTTGCACATGATTTTTAATGAACAAGACAAATATTATGTGTGTTTCTGCATGTATGTAATACATAAGAGTAAATAAGCCCAAGCAGTTAGCTCAACCAATTGTCGTCAATGTTGTTAAGCATTTGGCTAGTTCCATGCCGACAAGTGCTCAGTTTGAATCCCCCTAGGTGAAGCGCACTAGTCTACGCCGATGGTTTCATTAGAGATGCCATCCACAAATATTTGTATAAAGAAAGGATATTTTCGTAATGGTATGGGATATATTTGATACAAAATAAGTATGTTATGAATAATGACTGAAAAAACTATGTACGGTTAATTTGTCAAATGACTATCATGACTACCTTTAATGGTGGTGATTTTTCACCTCATCCTGACATACTAATTACTAATACGAAGTTTCCTATGGTGGTGGTTGGTCATATGTTCTCTTCTGTGGTGCTATTGGTGCTGTCCATCATATTGTTTTTCAACGCAAATTATGTGAGCTGTTTCTTGTCTAGTTAATATTCAATTTCTTCTTGTTTCTATGTTTTCTAGATCACCTGTTGATTTCAGATTTAATTTACTCTATGTAGTATTTTTATTTTATTTTGCTTGCCCATGTGTTTTGCACTACCACATAGTATCAATTTTATTGCTAGTTGCTTCAAGAAACAAGCTTTCGAGAAAGGGCTGCATTGCATAACACAGACTTCCTTCAACTTAGATAATTTTATTTTGCTTGCCCATGTGTTTTGCACTACCACATAGTATCAATTTTATTGCTAGTTGCTTCAAGAAACAAGCTTTCGAGAAAGGGCTGTATTGCGTAACCCAGACTTCCTTCAACTTAGATACCAGGTCTAATGGTATCTATTCTGCCAAACTCCCCAGAGACTTGCATCCATCCTCATGCCTTTTTAACATGACAGTCGAGTGAGACAGACCACAGCAAGAATTGAACCCTGCTAGCTCACTTAACAATCCGTTGACCTCGCCAATGAGCCAAGGCCTGGTTGGCTCCACAGAGTACCTATTGCTGTGCCTTTGATAAAGATTTTAATACAATTTGAGATATCAACTCGCCATTGGATTTGATTGGAGAAATCTTCTACGGATGCAAAAGATGAATCATCCATTTAACAAAATATAAGGCTCTGGCTGTAAAGGCCAAAGCGAAAACCCTAATGCTAGCCATTGAGAAATCTTGAGTTACCTGGTTATGTGAGCAGCCGAAAGTTTTGACGTATATAGTCTGCATATACAATGGATAGATGGTTAACATGTACGGAGATGAGGAACTGCTCTGAAATACAAATAGAATAAAATTATGGAAATTTACATTACCTGTGTGCCGGGCACTGTGCAGAGGCCATTAATAGGAGAAGAAACGGAAGGTTGGAGAGCTGAAGGTTTTTTAAGGGCCGTGAGTTTTCTGGGCTTCATTCCCACTGTCATTTTGGGCAAACGAAAACCTGGTGGTGCACCCCCTGGCACGGCGTCCTCGATGTCCTCCATTGCTCTCTGCTGCTACAGAGTGAACACCCAACAAATAGAAAAACTCAGTTGCTCCTTGTACCTTTCGTACTGTAAGCTATGTGAGTATAATCTCGTAACATAAAGAGGGAATAACTAGCAAGAGTAGCTGGACCCGCTAAAGCCACTCATAACATATGAAGAGGGAATAGCTAGCAAGAGTAGCTGGACTCGCTAAAGCACTCCTTAGTGCTTGGTGGCCAAAAAATAGGTCAAAAAGGTTTTAGAGAATGGCAAAATAAGAAGGAAAAAATAATAATAATAAAATGAAAAGGTCTAAAAGGTTTTAGAGCATGGCAAAATGAGAATAATAATAAAATGAAAAGGAAAAATAAATAATAATAAGAAATGGTAAAATTAAAAGAAAAGTAAATAATAATAAAATTAAAGGGAAAAACAATAATAATAATGAATGTGAAAGATATTTCAAAATGGATATGGAAATTGTATTTTTAATATTAATTATTGTGGATATCAAATATAAAATTATTATAATTGTTGTAGATTTTTTTGGCACTATATAGAAAGTTTTAAAATGTTTAATTTTTTTTAATTTTTTTGATTTTCAATGTTTATTTAATTTGCCTCATTTTTCAAGGGTTATCTCTTGATTTTAACCCTTTAAATCTACTTTTGAGCATATGTTTTTCTAGTCAATAATCAATTAGCTTTTCTTGTCACTGATGATGGGTGGATTGTCCACTAGAAATATTGGAAGTTTCAAAACTTTATAAGTTTAGGTTCCAAAAAAATCTACATCAATTATGATCCACTGTGAAAACATACACACTCAAAAAATGATTATAAATTTAAAAATATGTATATGATATGAAAGTGAACAAATTTATCAAATGAAGAGGTGTATTTTACAATGCATTATGAGAGAGATGTGTAACCTAATTTAAAGTTTATGCGGCATAAGTCTCAAAAACAAAAATTAATTACTAATAATAAAAAATGAAAATAGTAACAATTAAATTGTTTTAAAATCACACCAATTCTCTCCCTCGTCCACCCATCTTTAAAATCTTCATAAGTTGGAACTAAATAGATGTGATTCGTAATCATTCATCCATCCATAAGAAATTCCTATTAGTGTTGACCTTTGATGGTTTGTCCTCATGTAGTTATTGTATGTTTGATTTTATGTATGATCGTAACCTTGCCATTTAGTTGTAGATTTTTGTTGTTGAGAATATCCTATCATGAAGATGCCCTTCTTTTGTTTCCACTCATATCCATGTCTTTGTCATTTATTCCTTTAGAAATGCAGATGTTGATATACACCCTTCTGGGAACTTTCATAATCATGTGGATGTCGATATCATTTGACTTTTGCATGCTTCACCTATGTCCAACTTTATCTTCAACATCCTATTTTAGCTAGTTGGAACTAAATAGATGTCATTTTAAATCATTCATCTATCTTTGAGAAATTCCTATTAGTGTTGACCTTTGATAGTTTGTCTTCATATAATTATTGTATATTTGATTCTATGTATGATCATGACCTTACCATTTACTTGTAGTTTTTTTTCATTGAGAATATCCCATCATGAAAATGTTATTCTTTTGTTTCCACTCATATCCATATCTTCGTCATTTATTCCAATAGAAATGTAGATGTTGATATACACCCTTCTGCGAACTTTCTCGGTCATGTGGATGTCGATATCATTTGATTTTTGCATGCTTTCTACCTAAGTCTTGAACTTTATCTTCAATATTCTATTTTGGTTAGCTATCTCATTTTGTCTTTATTCTCATTCTATATTTGTAATTATGCTAGAGACAATGTCAACAAATATTTTATGCTACTTTTCTATTTTGGACATTACCTCCTCAAGTTGGATGTCAACTTTTTTCAAACATTTTCTATCGACACTATTTTCTTGTCTTTTAATTTTGTTTCTAAGTTAAAGTACAATTATATCCATAAACTCTTTCCTCCTTCAATATTTGTTTGCAATTTTGACTTGACCTTGTGTATATTTTTTTTTTCTTTTACCTTTGTATGAATAGCTTCTACAATTCTTTTTGTAGTCTTTTTAACTTTGATCTTCCATTCCATCTTTGTTTAACATATTTTCTTCTTTGAAACTCTTCACCTATTTAAGGAGGGTTTGATTATGGTTGCATGATTTGAATAATTCTTATCTTGTCTTTGATTGATCTTTCACATTTGTTAATTTCACTACATTTGCTTCCTTTAACTTCTTGGTTTCCTTAACAATCATTTGATTAAAATCATTCAACTTGGATACTCATGTGTCTTTTCTTGTAGTTTCCACCATGTAACTAGAGTGGGTGTCCCCTTTTTTTCCTAGAAAAAATCATAACTTTCATTTAAAGTGGAAAAATAGGTTGTGTTATCCCCTATCCTAGGGATAACTAAGGAGATCATGTCTCAAGGCCCACCGGTCCTAGACATGGAGTGCCGAGAGACAGATGACTTGAGCATGGCCATGGAGGGCCCATTTTTTCATCAGTGCAGCCCACCTATCAGCAGCAACAGCATCCATCCCACCAGCTTGGTTCTGAGGTAGCAGTAAGTCTTGCTCCATGAGGTAATGAGTTTGAGTATCATGGTATGTGTCCCTCTGATTTTTGAAGCACTTGAATATGTTGCACTAAACTCTCCTTCATTTCATAACGTTTGCTAGGAAATTATGCTCTTTAATTTGTTCATACCTGGGAGGGTGACAGAATGCCCTAATAAGTCGGCTCCCCTTTAGGATGAGTTGCCATTGGGTGGGTCTATGAAATTTCATCATCCATTCCCACCATACTTACCACTTTCCATCAGTATTCCTCTCATATCCCTCTACCTTGGTTCGGGCATTGGGTTTGCCATTCTAGGAAGGGTTGTACCTTGCCTTATGAGAAGAAGGGGCCAAAGGCCTAGAGAGTAAAAGTAGTTGGCAAGAGTTAAAATCCAAAATGAAACCTTTGAGATGCTTCACCCAGGGATTCTCGAGAAAGCAGTAAAAGGATTCTCAGTAAGAAAAGGGGACCCGTAAGATGAAACAAAACTCAAGGTACTAGTTGGTGGATGGGAGGTCTCATCATGATCTGACCTATTAGGTACATAGGCATGTAGCGGTATGACACTACCATCTATCTGGTCACCAAGCCAGGGTAGTGGATCTTGGTGGCATAGCCAAGAAAAAGGGGTCTCATCATGATCCAACCTTCTCATTCATGTGAAATGCTTGTGGGTAACATTGTCACCTCTGGTCACCCCGCCATGAAAATGTCCCCCAGCTTTTCCCTTGAAAAGAAGAAAAGACCAAAAATCAATAAGACTAAGAATAAAAGGCATTTGAATGGGCTAGGAAACAATGGCATCCATGATAAGGTGCAACTCGCCCTCTACAGAGGCACCCACAGGCAAGACCTACATTTCCCTGTTATCACTGCACCCTCTGCCCAAACACTCCCCCTACACCATTTCACACACTTACATGACCTAGATTGGCTCTCACCTGGGAAACACCCCAAACTTAAGGAGGATTAGCCCAATAGGACATCCTGAGACCCTCTCCAAACTTGACTTATTGAACTGCATAACGTCTTTGAGCATTTTTCTGGGTAAAGGGGGGTTTGGTGCACATGTTTGGGTAATTTGATTATTAGAAGTGATTGACATTGCTATGATCCATGTGACTTATGATCCCAAGGAGGGCGTACTTGTTGTTGCTATAAGACTTTGCCCGATAGACAGGTGCATATGGGGGAATGATTAGGTTAGACCTCCATGGGGCTGAAAGCCCAACTGATTGATGTTGTAACCCCACCAGGGGGAAAAGAGAAACCACAGGCTTGCACCAGGAAGAAAGAAGGACATTGCACCAGGGACACTCTGGTAGACCTACACCCAGGGGGGTCTTGCCTTTCCTCTTGGACATTGACCCTTAGAGGCCTATGATGTCATCATTTTGACCCTAGGCGTCATCCAGTCAGGGTTTGCATTTATGAGGATGGTTGTGTGCTAGTTGGCACGTGTGGCAGCATTTGGGGCCTTTGGAGGCCAAATGTTTTGCATATGAGGCCTAGTGTTCCACCCTAGGGGGCTAATGTCAACCTAGAAGGGCATGACGTCACCTTTGGATTTGATTTTAAGGTTTAATTAATGACATTTTATGTACAAACTAATTTTAATGTAATTTGGCCATGTCAACCTTTTGATGACCTAATTTTAATTAAAGGTCACAAGTATTGTATAAATAAGGGAGAGAAACTCTCATTTTTTCACCATCACTCATAACACAAGTGGTGAAGTCTGAAATTTGTGCCCTTCTCAAGGGTCATTGGCTGAAATTTTAGGCGCACTTCTTGGAGGAGGTTATTTTGGGTGTTTATTGGCTATTTTCATGCTGGAGGATCTTCAACTAGGATTTAAAGCTTGATTATTCTTGGTGAAGTTAGTGGAAAATCTGCATTTATTTAGTGTGAATGAATTCTAATGGTGAATTTGTTTGTTTCATGTCAAAGATTATGAAATTGTTTGCTTGAAACCCTAGGAGAAAGACATATGTCATTATCTTTTTCTCTATAATTTTCCACTTGTTCAAATTTCTCAAAGAACACCTTATGAAGAAGTAGTTATTAGAGCCCTACCATTGTAGCACTCTAGTAACCCTACCTCATTGCCTATTGCATATTTTATTTCAAATTGTCTAAGGAAAAGAGAAATTGTTAGGGCCTAAGTTTCCTTACTTTCTAGCAATTATCTCTAGGACTTGGATGTTTGAGGCCTTGGGCTACAAACACCTCTCTCATCTTCTCCATCTCCTTTGACTAAGTATTATCATTACTATTTTCCTCTAAGAGTTCATGTTGTTATCATTGACTCCATTACCCTAAAAAGCACTAGTATACTCACTACAAATGATTGATTGATCAAACAACTTTCAAACCATCTTCCTTGGAGCATTTCTTAACTTCTACTAACCCTAGATTATCTAAATTCACTAACTAACTTCTTGTTGTTGCAAAAGATTGCTACAACAATCTAGCAATGACAAATTGACCCTAAAAGTGACACTTTATGCTAGCTAGACATTGCTAAAACTGCTTGTGACTATCTAATATTAATTTGTCTAGTTAAAGTTATTATTTCAAGTCTTTTCTTAAGCATTTTGAAGCATAATTATTGTGGTTTTCGAAATTGTTTGTTGGATAATCCACAGTAGTTGTCATTGTCATCGACGTTTCGAATCCGAATCGAGATTCATCATCAGGACTAATCGTCAATTAATAGCTTGCTGATCTCGGTCAATTAACAGTTAATATGCAGGATGTTTTTAAGAATTTAACCTAGATCGGCTGTCTAGAAACCTAATCTATAGAGTTTTAAACAAAAATTAAAATTAAACTAAATAATAATATAATAATATAAATTGTAAAATTATTAATAGTGTTTTTATTATATATTGTATAAATATAAGTTTTTGTATTTTTGTTAATTGAATTATATATTTTAACAAAAAAAATTTAAACAAATTTTTTTTAACCTTATAATTAATTGAATTATATTTAAAGTTAATGTAAGAAGGGAGCTTTTACTTAAGAGTTTTAATAGTGTTTTGTATAATATAATTAATGTAGGAAGGGGCTTTAGTTAGGTTTGGTTTATTAGGGTTGTAGTTTTTATATTATTACTTATTAGTACTTATTAATTTATGTTATGGAAAGTAGTTTTATATTATTACCTTATTAGTCCCTATTAATTCTATGTTATGGAAAAGGAAGCTTCAATTAGGGTTTTCTTCTTAGGTTTAGCTTTCAGTTGACTAGAAATGAATCTAGGGTTTGTTTTATAGTATGATTAGGTATAAGCATTAGAGGTTTTTTAATATGTTTAGGAAACTAAGTAGTTAATTTTGATGTGGACATCTATACACTAATCTTTTCCAAATGGCTCTCAAAAATGCTCGGGCCATTTGGCAATTTACTATTTTTAGCATGTTTTAACTTCCTGGCCATTTTGAGGGCCTAAATGAAGGGTTTTGAGATAGAGGTTCTCAAAGCATCTCAAAGGCATGATTGAGCCCAAATGAATCTCCTCGACGATAATACCTTTCCAACGAAGCTATCACACTTAAACGGAGATCGTGATGTGTGCTAATGCACTCCTGAAGTTGATGTATTAACTTATCCAAACGGGACCCACATGACTTTTGCCATCTCCTAGGGTTAGGGTTTTTACGTTCAGGGACTTTGGCATTCCTGCTATTGTGCGTCTTCGTAGAGCTCCCATTGTAACCATCTTCTTATGTATGCGAGTATTGCAGTAGCCGTCACATCTCTTCTCAGAGATAAGCTGCCACCATTCTAGCGAGTCTTTCACTCTGTATTTTTACAGTCTCTGTACATTTCTTTCGTTAATAGAAATCGTGTATTACTGTATATCTGTGTTTATGGTTGCATCTCCGACACATTTCTATTATATTATTGAATATCTGCGATATCTCTGTGTATTTCTTTATTATATCTCCGATCTCATTTCATGCCGAAAATAATCCAGATCATAATTTGTAAGCGATTAGGATGTAACAAAGTAGGAATATATGAGTATTAATATATAAAGTGTAATAAGGAATTATTGTGGTTGTTACAAATTTATCGTTGTTGTTATAAACAATTATACTATTGTAATTTTATATCAGCTAGTCTATTTTTTAAGAGTTCATTGTCTTATGAAACATTGATATCATTTTGGTACTTGGAAAGTGCCCTTTTTCTCTTTGTTGTCTTGTTATGGGCAGGTACACAACATTTATCTTTTGCTTCATCTCTAATAAGGCATAAAGAACCTTTTGACTTCAGTGACATGTGAGAGGGGAGGGACTTACTTGTATCAATTTCCTTAGTCTTCTCAAACCCTCAGGTCACTGGGGACGTCTCCCCTGGGGTACTGTGACATACTCCTAAATAGAAATGGGTTTCTTATCAAGGTGACAGTGATAGGTCACTCCCAGTTACGCCAATTTTGTATCCACTTGCCTTGGGCTTTGGGAAAGTACAAATTATGCGATAACATTTTGGCGCCATTGTCGCGGAACACTGAGTCAATTTTCCTCAAGACGACACTTTTTTGGTAAGCCTTTTCCTCAAAGCCTTTATCTTACAAATATTACCCGGCGACTCCACTAAGGGTAATCCCCTCATCCCTTTGATAGTTTCAAGAAAATTATCTGGCGAGTCCACAAAGCTTAGGGAGGTATACCAATCCTCCCAAGTCTTACAGAATAAAACCTCCTCGAAACTCTCCTATAGTAAAATAATTGTTTGGAGGCAATCTTCCCTTAATCACAATGTCTATCGCTCAGACTGAGACTATTAATCCAAATCAAGATAATAACCAGAAACAATGGTCATCCAAACTTTTCAAACCGTTAGACATGACAAACATTCCAGGGTACCCTAGGCAAATGCCTGCTAGGTATGAGAAATGGTTGCCTAAGTTCATTGGTAACGATGTAGTTAGCACTGAAGATCATATCAACAATTTATGAGCCTTCTTTCAGCTTCATCCTATCAGTAATGATGCTAAAGATTTAGCTATGAAGTTGTTTTCTGCCACCCTCTATGATGACGCTAGACGATGGTACAATGGTCTCCCCGATGTTAGTATTACAACCATGGACAAGTTGGAGGAAGTGTTCCTCAAATGATGGAGTGACAAGGAAGACCCCAACATGCTGCTAATAAGGTTGAATATCATCACAAAACCTAAGAATGAAACTATTAGGGAATTTCATGATAAATTTGAAAGATTGGTACAAAAGATCCCAGTGAGCCATCACCCTTTGGACAATTTCCTTCTCTTCCTTTACACTAAGGCCTTTACAGGACAAATATGCTTTCTCCTAAGAGACAAAACCCCTAGGACAATCCAAGAAGCCCAAGAGATGGCTACAAAGATTGAAGACAATCTATCATCATCCAAAATTGAACCTTTCTCCGCCCCAAGAGTCAAAATAGATGTTAAACCCAAAGTAGTCCATAATGTTGAATCTACCTCAGACATTGGCGTTGGCTTGGCAAATACAGTTGACTGTAGATGGCATAGTAAAAACCCATGAATTGATGATGAATAGGATTTTCAACTTAGAAAGAGCTCAACAACAAGCTCCTAGGGTTCCATATAAGGGACAATTCGAGAGGGGGACTCAAGCTTTCAAACCAAAGAGTGACTAAGAAGTCCCTAATACTTTAGCCCCACAAAGATGGTAGATGAAAACCCTTGGTGTTTTCCATGTAAAGACTCACATTTGGAACATGAATGTCCCCTGAACAATGGTAAACATGACCAAGTCAATATTATTGATCATACTATTGAGGGCCCATAATATTGCCTAAATGTCACACTGGAAGAACATCAAGAAGGTATAAAAGAAGCATCCAGGAAGGCTAGAATGGAGGTAATAAATAACCTTGATCAAGAGTCGAGAGAAAAGTTGAAAAAACAAGAATTTCAAGTGTATACTAGGCAAAAATGAATGAACCAACCTCACAACTAAGACCTCCACCTATGAACATGCTCCTTCCTACAAATCCTCCCAAAACTGACAAGGTTGATTTGAATTTTGACCTTGAAGGTTCATTGGCCAAAATGCACGTTACCATTCCACTAAAAGAAGTTATCAAGGTTCCATCTATAAAAGAAAGGTTCAATTTTTTTTTCAAAGTATCAAATGAGCCAATGGACCCTCCTATCATGTTATAAGCAGACCATTTTAGGGTTCAATATGATGGGCACCCACTTTTCTTCATGACATTATTAGTAAATGACAAATACCTTAACAATTGTATGCTTGATTCAGGAGCAGGTGCTAACATGATGTCTTTGAGAGTCATGGAGAAGCTAGGCCCGAAGGCCACACGACCTTACATGAATGTATGCGGTTTTGAATCGAGTGCCATACCCACTCATGGGGTAGTTGAGAATGTTGAAGTACACCTTAGCAGATATCCCGAGAGAGTGATCCACATGGATATTTTGGTGGTGGATGTCCCTGATGTGTGGGGTGTGCTTTTGTCCAGGATGTTTGTTGCAATGTTGGGAGGAACATTAGAGATGGACCTAACCTACATCAATCTGCCTATGAAAAATGGGACAATTGAACGCCTTCCAAATATGCCAATGGCCAAAACCCATGTGCAAGAAATTAATAATGATGATCACACCAATGTAACACATGATCTAACCAAGGAAAACCTTCCTATCTTTTCTCCAGAGGATTTACCTTTCACTTAAGAGGAAGAGTTTGATGAGATACAGTGGCCGAAAAAGGAAGAATATCAACAACTATTAGATAAATATAAGGACAAGGAAGTTGGAACCGTTAAATTACTAAAGAAAGGTGATGATGACATACTGATCAAACCAAGCTAGCAAGAAGTCCTTGCATTTGAATCCCACCCTCCTCCCACAAGACAATATACTAGGGTTAAACAAAGAGTAACAAAGCCTGCAACAAAAGAGTATCAAGAGGGAGATACAGTATGGATGTGGGACACTAAGAAAGGAGAGCCTACTAATGTTAAAGGGAATGTGTAGTTTTGGCTTGGACCTTTCAGAATCAGAATGAAGTTGGTCAATCATGCCTACTATTTATCCACATTGGAAGGAAGAAAACACCCATTACCGATTAGTGGATGCCTCCTTAAACCCCACCATGGGGTAGAGACTTGACTTCACATGTAAGTACAGGTAAGTTAGTCATTTGCATCCATTCTATATACCATCTGCATATCATGATAGTGTAGTGTAGTTTCATTCTGTATTCTTTCATTTTGTAGATATACATGCTTGTTTTTATTCCACTATATCATATATGAGCGAGGAGTGATATCACCACCTTGAAGATTATTGATTCATTTTTATGAGATCTAGTAGATACAGGCCATGCCAAATATGTTGAGGTTCTCATGTGTTCTACGGTGAGCACATCTCCATGAGTTAGAGCCAGATGTTATCCTATATCCTAGGGATAACTAAGGAGATCATGTCTCGAAGCCCATAGCTCCTATACATGGAGTTCCAAGAGCTAGATGACTTGAGCATGGCCCTGAAGGGCCCATTTTTTCTTATACAGGAGTTCAGATGATTTGGAGTAATGGCCCTAAGGGGCCCATTTTTTCTTTAGTGCAACCCACCTATCAACAATAGCAACGTCCATCCCACCAGCCTGGTTTTGAGGTAGCAATAAGTCTTGTGCCATGAGGTAATGTCTGTGCAAGTGTGCCCTTCACTACCCAGGTTTCCCAACCTATCAGTTTCCCATTCCTCACATGGAATTATAAGCAAATGCATTTTAACACAATTAAACACACTTAAAACTCAGAGTAAAATATAAGGGTACTGCTATATTAAATGTTCCATAGCATTTATGTTTAATTCTATTTAAATGAATACATGATACATGAACAACACAGTCATGCCAAAAGTGTTAAACATAATTCAGAATACTTATATTTATCAGCTGGAGAAATCACTAACCAAGAGCAGGCCTTCCACGAACTCCTCCTAGCCTTAGGACCACACCGCTCATCACCAACAAGTAGGTCACCCCTTCAGCCGGGACCTCCAGCTCCACCCTGCAAGGAATCTAGATCAGTCGAGGTTGTTGTGGAAGGCACATACTATTATCTACACTGTAGGGAAGAAGCTCTCCCAGAATCTCCCACGCTCACTGCAAACACTGCACTTCTATTCCCTTCACATGCTTGTTCCACCCCTGTGAGAGTGCACCTTCTTCACACCTGTAGATGGCCTCCTGTCACAAATTTCCCTTCTTACCTTGGTTACAGGAACACTGTGACTGGAATTCTTCCTCGGGTTCTCTATGGTGGGCCTGCTGTGGGTTCCTTCAGAGTCCTTCTTCTTCCTCTCACAAGAGACTCCCTCACACCTGGAGGGGTCGCCATTGTGCCAACAAGCCTCACGCAGTCAAGCAAGATTACAACAATCCGCTGTGGAACACTGCATAATACTACCAACAACGGTTATAATTACCTAATGATTCCTCACTTGAGATGATTTCTCGGAGTGTGCTTCACGACAAAGTTAGTTCAATTTTCCGAATCACCAGGATTCTCTTCCACCTCGAAGCCCAACACAGGAATTCGTCTGTGGGAATAATGCACTCGGAATAACCGGGATGTGACATGTATCTATAGTTTCGATGTGGTAATACCAATTTTCCTCGTACAAAGCTAACGGGTTCTGTATGAATCGATATCGTATAGGTCGCACGGTTTCACCTATCAAAGGTTCGGGTTCGTAATGGAGGAGCCCTCCACGGTTCGGGCCAAGGCTTATATTTGCATGCACCGGGTTGACACTTGTCACCTTTGGGAACTGCATGCGTTCCATCCGTACGACTTTCTCCCACCACTTGGGGAATCACCGGTCCTTCAAAATGACTTAGGATAAAATAGTGTGCACATGGGTATTTAGGAACAATACTGTAACATATTCCAGCTCAAGCTCCCCTAGGCTTAGCCTCTAGGCTCTTCACTCAGCCCCTTTCCTAACCTTCCACTTGGACTCGTCTATTCGCGGGACGCTTCACCCCAATGCCTTCACCGTGGCTCCGTCCGCACCTGCGTATTTATATATTTTCACACTGACCGCATACAAGTACATCAACGTGCCCCTGCCTCTCAACACTTAGGCTCCCTCGGGCTCAAATCCCTATATAAGCCTACGGCTTATACAAAACTTTGCTCACCAACCTACCTATAGAACACATTTACAATACCTTTACATAACATGATCAGAATCTGGTTCTCCGGCCTTTGGGGACACTCACATAATCCCCTCCCCTTATTTTTGCACCGCCCTCGCAATTACACCGCCTCTATGTGTCCCTTTTCAAATTTCAAAAGATGCGGGTATCATAATATCTCGGTGATGTTCTACATGTCGCTGGCCCCGACTGCATTCACAGTCCACCGGGACTTACAGCTTCCTCTATGGCTCGATTTCGAGTCGCTTGTTCTTCCGTCCAATATAAGCAAGACAGGATGCACTTTTCAGGTGTGGACACCACCTTTCCTCGGGTTCCACCTGAATCACACACCAATCGATAACATGATTAGCATCAGTACATATTTCTTAAGCAGTGAAAAAAATGAAACACATTATGTACAATCAAAGATGCAAGTAATGCAAGCATGAATGCAACAAGACCAATCCTCTCAAGGATTTCAAAAGGCCCACAAAAACATTTTTCTTTAAATTTTCTTAAAGAATACAAATTCTCAATTATATATATATATAAAAAAAAAAAAAAAAAAAACATGGTCACCCACTTTGAATTCGCTATGGGTTCTATTACTATCACGAACTCTTCTCAGCCATCCCTCGGCAAAATTTTCAAATTGCTTTGATTTTGATCATCCATCTTCCATCTCTTTGAGTAGTTCATGTCCAACAACTACTCTATCAACTGGATTATTATCCCAAACATCGGAGTGTTTCACTTTCTTACATAAAGTGCCTCAATGGGCTCATCTTCAGAGATGCATGGTACCCATTATTGAAGCAATTCCCACTAAATGGTGTAGTCTTCCCACCTTTGATGGTTTATCCATCACATACATTCTTAGCATTCTCTATTACTTCCTCGCTTTTAATTACTCTCTCTGTATGTCCATCAAACTCATGATGATAGGCTGTGATAAAGTTTATATTCGTTATGAATCCTTTGAATAGTTCTTTCTATAAATTCAAGGTGAATTTCGTGTCTATGTTGCACACAATTGTTTTAGGAATTCTGTGTAAGTGTGCAACTTCTTTTAAAAGATATCAAGAAGACCGGTCATTCCGTGGGTGGTTTTCGTGGAATAAAATGGGCAGTTTAGTAAGCTTATCCACCACCACCATGATTGCTTCATGTTGCTTGCTTGTTCTGCGCAATCCCGTGATAAAATCCATGGTTACCACATCCTATTTCCACTCAGAAATAGGTAAAAGCTGCAACAACCCTGATGGGTGCCAGTGTTATGCCTTGACCTTTCAAGCATTCTGCATACATCCGCTATGTATTCAACAATTTCTTTCATACCTCGCCACAAATAATATTTTGACTGTTGCCACAGCCTTTTGATATCCATGTCCAAAGATAAGTCACATTATGCATTTCAGACTGCCGCCTTCCAATTCTCTCCTGGCTGGTCTGGGTGATACACTTGTATTTTTGTACGTATAAATCAATGTACTTTCAGCATAACCTTTCTTTACTGGTGGATCTCTCTGGCCATTGTAGGGCTTTATAATGATTGCATTGCAAATCAACACTTGTAACTCCACAATTCTGCCTTTCAACTTTTATACATGCTAATGGCTGTAGTGCATGTAACTTAGCGAATTTTTCACGAGTGCATCAGCCACCTGGTTGTCTTTCCTTTGATATATTTGATATCAAAGCCACACTCACATAGAAATTCCAGCCCATTCTAATTTGTCCGACATTTAAGGTTGGCTGATCGGGGCCAAATATTTTGCATCTGCTGTGGTCCGGTTTTAATTCCACTTCTGCCCATGAGGTGGTTCCATTTCTAAAGTATGGACATAACCGTCACAAATAAATCACGAAAGTGGTATAATTCTTTTCATGTTCTTTCACTTTCAAGATCTATAGCAAACTACAAATCCTTATTGGTTGAGAACTCCTCCCACCTCCCACGATCCGGTTTCCATACCACATAATCCCACTTGGATCACACTGTGATTGAGCACTAGTGAGTAGCTCTTCAATTGGGTCGTGGAAGTCAGGCTCACACATTGTTCAAATTAATCGAACTTCTTCTCCTTTGAAGTGATAGCATGAGCTATCCTTGGAAATCCAAGGCGAACCTCCCATAATAACCCCGCTGCACCTACAGTTGATCTAACTTCCGTCACATTTCTTGGTAAGTTAGCCACTTTTGAAATGGTATGTACCTTCTCAGATCCCAACAATCCCTTCCTCGGATATAATGTGTTCCAGATAATGGATCTGCTTTTGCAAAATTGAGTACCCTGTTTCAACTTGGCATACAACTGTGTTCTCTCAACACCTACAGCAACATTCATTCTAAGATGTTGTTCAGAGCCTTCCTCCTGCCTTGGAGGCTACCCCAAGATATTGTCCAAGAAGACTATGACTAACTTGTCCAGATAATTTCAACAACAATCACTCCATAATAAGGCCAGGCGCTAAGTGATGGTTCAAACAACTACAAGAACTCATAAGGACTGCATTCTTGTTCTCAAGGTTTTGCCGATGCTCATCTTTTATCCTCACTTATGATACCTGTATCGGCGATCTATTTTCAGTACATTTTCGTGATCCTTTAATCATCAAAAAGATCATCAATTTCAAGTGTAGGATACTTTGTTTTTACAAGGACTTATTCAATCACAAAACAATGCACAATCTCATTGTTCCATCTTTTTTTCTTCACGAATAGGACTGGGTTTCCCCATGGTGACACGCTGGGTTGAATATACCCTTTCTTTAACAACTCTTCTAGATGTATTTGCAACTCTTTTCAACTCGTGTGCTCATCCTACAAGGAGCTAAACTGAGCTGCCTGTGCATCGATGAGAAAAAATCGGGATGTCCTCTTTGGAGGTAGTCCGCACCTCCTCGAACACGCCTTCTCAATTTCAGAGCACCTCGGTCTCTAGATTTGAGACCTATCTGGAATACTTTTCCACCCGGGCTGCAAATAATTGACGTCCTTTCCTGTAACACTTCTTCACCGTGATAGTCGAGATTTAATGCCTACTTGGGTTCTTGGAATTCCTTGACTGCTACCATTTCTCGCTCGTATATGCAAATCTCTTGTTTCAATCTGTATGGGCATGGTGTCGGTCCAGTCCTACCATCCTACCTGGCAACGAAACTCTAAAGCAAGTGTAATATCTACCCAAATTTTAGTGCTCATTCTTTCATGTTCACTCCAATGTATTCTAACCAATTCAAAGGACTCCTCCGCTGGTCCCCTGTATACCGTGCACTAACAAAGACTTCTCATTTTTGCTCTTCATTAGATGCAAACTTTCACCACCCTAGGATCTACATAACCATGACTCAGTCAGGCCGAATCAATCAAAATAAGTGGTCGGTTGTTGATCATGTCTTCCCACTTCAATCATGGATTGGAATGTTCTGTCTGTATCACAGAGATTTCTGCAGATTCTCTGGGCCGCCCACATATCCTCCACCTGTTTTACTGGTGAACAAATAAGTGGGACATTCCTTGCCTTTAGAACCTTTTCCGGTGGAGGGCAACATGTACCTATGATTCCCTTTTTTACAACCTAACACTCCATGGTTGAGGCCTGACATTTGTTCATAATTCTCTTCAACTTTTCGGGGCTCTTTAAAAGTTGACTGTCCCCAAGGACCTAAGTCGAAAAAGGTAGAAGGCTTGCTTCCTCTCACGGTATGTTCCTTCTTAAACCTCTTCGGGTTATCCCAAGCCTCCTAAAGGTGGTTTTTATTCTGTTCATAGGCATTTCATCTTCTGAAGTGGTCTCTTCCATGGTCTTGACTCATATTGAATCTTGTCACCACTTGAAGGTGGCGTACCCACCTCGTGACACCTTCCACTCTGATGTACTCTATCCTGATGAATGGAACATACTCGTGTTCCAGAACTTCGCTTCACTCATCAATGGTCGTCTGCTTTGAGTTCAAAATCCTTCATCTTTCTGCCATAATACCTTTTTGTCAAGTATTTCTTCTCTAAATACCTCTTGGAATTCCTTCCAAGTAACCTTTCTTTGGATGTCACAGACCAAGCATAAACTGATCCCACCACATAGATGCTCTTCCTTTCGCTTTGGTACATTGTAATTTTTCCTCTGCAATGGGAAGTATTTCTTCATGCCAAACTATGTCTCAAAGCATCTTCCTTCCTCTTATGCTCCCATCAAAATGTTGGAGGTTTAATTTTATTCATTTCTCCTTTCACCTCATTTCGATGTTTTCGGTATGTGATGGGCTTGAACTCATGTCTTATCGCTGTAATGTCTTTGGGAGTGACTAGGATGTCGGCTACCACTCCTCGAAATGCTTCTTCTCCCACGAGTTCTACGACAGAGAGTCGAAGAACTCGTCGTACTTGAGTCTCTTCCTTTCAAGTTTCTTCTCTATTCTTCCGTGACTCATGAATCTTTAAGTTTAATTTCCTTTGTTTTATCTCTCTGGACTTTCATGAGTTGGCTATCACCATGCCTTTAGCTCTTTTGTAACCCTTCACGATTTTCATCATATGTCCTTCATTATGCATCTCTTTTCCATGCCTATTAGAGTGTGATCCCTCGACTTTGGTTAACATCCTTTCCTTCTTGATCATCTTCCATTTGAGGGATAATTGGTATCTTTCCCCACTCCATACTTGACATCGATTGTCTGGAGTTTTGGCCCTCTCATAGGTCTGGAACACACACCGCAACTGTTCAAATTGTTAGGCTATTAAACTTCAGGAATATCCCACACCATTCATAATTAATAATGCACCAAGAATGAAAGTTATTTTGGCTTCAAGTTTTCTTCGAAGTCTCCATGGCTCAGGTTTTCGGTGTCCAACTTTTAATTCCGCTTATTTCGAACTCAGCTTCGAGTTTCGAACTCCCGATGCTCGGTACCATTTATCCTCTTGATTCGAATCGGATAAGCCTTTTGGTCCTCCAAGTTCACCGCCTATGTGACTGCTGACTTGTGACTCGCCTTGTCCTCATTCGGTTCAGTGGTTTCGCAATTATGAATGCGCCCAAAACGCTTTGACAACGGAATCCCCGATTTTTGATTTTCGATGGACTCTGTCCGTGCTGGCCCTCCGGGCTATGACCTCACGATACGGCCATACTATATGACCTTGATCAAACCACTCTTCGGGGTTTCGCCGATTTCAACATCAAGCTCACTCTGGGATCGATAGTCCCACCGCTGACTTGTCACCACTTTGTTATAATTGCCACTGCCCTCCTCACAGAGTCGGTGTGTGGCCCCATGCACTCTAAGTTTTATCGGGAAATCGCCAGACGCGATTTTCCGTGGTCAAACCTTGCCTGGATTCTCCTTCTATCCGACGCTTTCGGCTATCCCCTGCATTCAGTTAGTCCATGTGACTTTGTTCATATGACCAGCCATACGCTTTTTCGGTTTTCGTGGTTCGGGTTTCAGTGTATGGCTCACTGGCCACCGGGTTCCCGATTTCCATTCCCACTCCCGGAATCACCATGAATGACCCCTCTCTATCGATTTCCCGATGAACTTCAATCACCGGTGGATTTACTCCTTTTCAGGACCTTTCCTGATGGTGCGATCTCCTCCGCCATGTGGGTCCACTAAATGAACGTGTTCGATCTTGTCGCTAATTCGCTAATCGCCACATTTCGTGGTGACAAGATTTCTAATGCGTTCGGTAATTCGGGATTCTCCGAGTTCAATTCTCCGGTGATTCCCACATCGTCCTCCGAGATTTCATTTTGCTATGATCCTCCTCGGGTTTTCGAATCACGGTCTCGACTTCTTAGTTCTAATATCCCGACTGCCTCGACTCTCTCACCATGAGGACTTAAGTCCCCGCAACTGGCCAACCTGACGGTTGGATGGTAATCCCACTGTGGATGCATTTACTCACCATCCTCCCGAAGTTTAAACTCTCGTGGCAGACAAGAGGTTTCAAAACCTCGTGGCACGCTCTCCATCTCATGTTGCAAGGGGTTCGCTTCCTCCAACAGATCCGACTTTTGCCTCTAACACCATTGGTATAAAGACATGTCTCCCCATGGTCATAGACCATACCACCATGGGTTTCACAAAGACCGGCCTAAAACCTCCCCAGCTTAAAACTCGCCAAGTATCTCTCCCTCGACGCTGAAAGCAACCGTGGTCCAAAATTGGTCCTCCCCACTCAATCTCTTGCATTCTCAAATTAAAGACCTGCCTCCCACCTGCCCATCTAGGCTCGCATTTGAAACCTTGCTCGATACCAATTTGTAGTGTACCCTTCACTAAATAGGTTTCCCAACATCTCAGTTTCCCATTCCTCACATGGAATTATAGCAAATGCATTTCTAACACATTTAAACACATTCTAAACTCTCGTGAGTAAATATATGGTACCATGAGATAATGTTCCATAGTATTTCATGTTTAATTCATTTACACAGCTGAATACATGATACATGAACAACACAGCCATGCCAAAAGTGTTAAAACATAATTCAGAATACTTATCTTGTAATTTGGAGAAATCACCAACCAAGTAGTGTCTTCCACGCCTGTACTTTTAGACCACACTGCTCATCAACTCAATAAAAGAGGGTCACCCCTCGAAGCCGGGACTCTAGCTGCCCACCCTAAAGGAAGTAATCTAGACTCAGTCGAGAGGTTGGTTGTGGAAGATATACATACACATTCACTGGGGAATAAGCCTCCTGTGAATCTCCCACGGCCACTCCATTACGTAATTCTCATTCATGCCTGCTCACCTCAGAAAGTGCAATCTTCTGCCACTCTGTAGATACCTCTGGTCAGCTACCTCTTACTCCACAGAACAGACTGGACTGGAATTTTCCTGCTCTATGGCGTGCCATGGTGGGTTCCTTCCTGTGAGTCTTCTCCTCTCTCATGACTCTCACTGAGGGGTCGCCACAACAAGTCTCTTCACGAATCCGGGCTCTCACAGATTCATAACAACTACGGGAAACAGACAATACTTCCAACAACGGCTTGGCAATCACTGAATGATCTCATGGGAGATGATTGAGCGTGCTCACTCTAATGTGCTAGTTCAATTTTCCCAAACCACTGTGGATTCTTCCACTGAAGTTCAACATTGTGGAATTTTGGTTCAGTGGAACACGCGACTGATTGTCTCGGGATGGGGACATTGCACCTATAGCTCGATTGTGGTAAATACCTTGGCTTTCCTCAGCCAAAGCTGCTGTCTTGTCTTAGGATGAATCCCAGATATCCCATTGCAGGTCGACGGCTCTTACCATTGCAGGTTCGGGGTTCAGAATGGAGGAGCCCCCCCAATGGCTAAGGTTCAGTCTGGTATTTATATTTGCATGCACTAGGTTGACACTTTACACCTGGGAACTCATGCTCCATCCGGACGCCTTTCTCCCACCACTTGGGAATCACGTCCTAGTGGGACTTAGGTTAATAATGTGCACATGGATTTTTGGGAACAATAATAAAATATTATTCCAAAATAAGCCCCTAGGGCTTTATCCCCTAGGTTCTTTACTCACTCTTTCCCACCTCTCTTGATCCCTTGCCCATTTTGGTGGACGCCAGCCCCCATCACTCTTTCTTTCATCGGCTCACCGGGTGACTGGGCGCATGAGTATTTCATACACTGACCCATACATACAAGTACATCACTGTGCCTCGGCTCTCAACACACTTAGGGCTCCCTGCCTAACAAACCTATAGTTTGCACGGCTTATACAAAACTTGGCTCACCAAATTTATAGAACATATTTACAATTCTGTTGCATATAACATGATCTGTAGAATCTGCCTACTTTGGGACACTACACTGGTATCATGTGTCACTCTGATTTTGAAGCATTTGAACATGTTGCACTAAACTCTCCTTCTACTCTGCTAACGCTTGCTTTGGAAATTATGCCTTTAACTTGTTCATACCTAGAATGGTGAGGGTGACATAATGCCCTAGTGTGTTGGTTCCCTTAGGAGTGAGTTGTCATTGGGTGGGTTTATGAAAGGCCATTGTCCATTCCCTCCATACTCACCACACTTTCCACCATTATTCCTCTCATCTCCCCCACCCTTGTTTGGGCATTGGTATTTCTTACACTAGGAATGGTTGTACCTCGTCTTTGTTAAAGAAGGGCCAAAGCTCCCATAGGGTAAAGTAGTTATGTGAGTTAAGCCAAAATGAAACCTTGAGATGTTTCACCTAGGGATTCTTTGGATCCAGATTTTATGAGCAAAACAAAATGAATACAGATTATTAAAAGATGCTTAACACAGAATAACAGAGATACAGTAAAATTGGTTTTCTATTCAATAAGCTTAAACTGTAAAATGAAACAAAACTCAAGGTATTAGTTGGTGGATGGGAGGTCTCATCATGAGCCAGCTTATTAGGTCCATGGGCATGTAGCGGTATGACACTACCATCTATCTAGTCACCAAACCAGGGTAGTGGCTCTTGATGGCATAGCTAAGGGAAAGGGGGTCTCATCACGAGCCAGCCTTCTCATTTCCGTGAAATGCTTGAGGGTAACACTGTCACCTCTAGTCACCACGCCACGACAGTGTCCCCCAACTTTTCTTTTGAAAAGAAGAAATGACCAAAAATCAATAAGACTAAGAATAAAAGGCATTTGAATGGGCTAGGAAACAATGGCATCCATGATAAGGTGCAACTCTCCCTCTACAGAGGCACCCATAGGCAAGACTTACATTTCCAAATTATCATTGCACCCTCTGCCCAAACACTTCCCCTACACCATTTCACACACTTACATGACCTAGATTGGCTCTCACCTGAGAAACACCCCAAACTTAAGGAGGATTATCCCAATAGGACATCCTCAGACCCTCTCCAATCCTGACTTGTTGAACTGCATAACGCCTTTAAGCATTTGTCTGGGTAAAGGGGGGTTCATGCACATGTTTGGGTAATTTGATTATTAGATGTGATTGACATTGTTATGATCCCTGTGACTTATCTACCAATGAAGGGCGTACTTGTTGCTGTAGCAGAACTTTGCCCAGTGGACAGGTGCATATGGGGGAATGATTAGGTCGGACCTCCATGGGGCTGAAATCCCAAATGAATGATGTTGTAACCCCACCAGGGGGAAAAGAGAAACCACATGCTTGCACCGGGAAGAAAGAAGGATGTTGCACAAAGGACACTTCGATAGACCTAGACCCAGGGGGATCTTGCCTTTCCTCTTGGAAATTGACCCTTAGAGGCCCATGACGTCATCATTTTGACCCTAGATGTCATCTAGTTAGGGTTTTCATTTATGAGGACAATTGTGTGCTAGTTGGCACGTGTGGAAGCATTTGGGGCCTTTCGAGGCCAAACGTTTTGCATCTTAGGCCCAACGTTCCACCCTAGGGGGGTAACGTCACCCTAGAAGGGCATGAAGTCACCTTTGGATTTGATTTTAGGGTTTAATTAATGACATTTATGTAAAAATTGGATTTTAATGTAATTTGGCCATGTCGGCCTTTTGATGACCTAATTTTAATTGAAGGTCATAAGTATTGTATAAATAAGAGAGAAAAACTCTCATTTTTTCATCATCACTCATCACACAAGTGGTGAAGTCTTAAATTTGTACCCTTCTGAAGGATTATTGGCTGAAATTTTAGGTGCACTTCTTGGAGGAAGATATTTTTTGTGTTTCTTGGCTATTTTCATGGTGGAGGATCTTCAACTAGGGTTTAAAGCTTGATTATTCTTTGTGAAGTTAGTGGAAAATCTGCATTTCTTTATTGTGAATGAATGCTTATGGTGAATTTACTTGTTTCATATCAAATATTATGAAATTGTTTGCTTGAAACCCTAGGAGAAAGACATATGTTATTATCTTTTTCTCTATAATTTTCCACTTGTTCAAATTTCTCAAAGGGCACCTTATCGAGAAGTAGATACTATAGCCCTACCATTGCAGCACTCTATTAACCCTACCTCATTTTGATCTGGATTATTTTGAGAACGACATGAAGACAAAAATATAACCGAGATATACCAATGAAATACACAAAAATATAGAAGAGAACACAAAAATATTTTGAAACCCAACTTCTATTACTGAATAAGATAGAAAAACAATGTAGAACACAAACTGAAAAAATGGGGTAGCTTATCTCTGAAAATAAAGAGATGTTGGCTACACTTCATTCACAAGAAGCTTTACATCACACTCTGTTGCATGCTTAAAGGGCCTCCTTGACCTCAATTATATATGAGAGAGTGAGAGGAGACAATTCCCATGATTCCTGTGGGATAAATTGGACTAAGTTTATAAAATGTCATAGGCATGTAAAATACTAGGACTTCTCGAGAGGTCAGCCATCCCAGTGATACTCTAGCTCGAGCGCACTTAACTGTGGAGTTCTAATGGGATCCGATGCATTAACACTATGTTGTAGGCATGTACATAAAATCATTACATGATGTTTATATTTAACAAATGAAGATGACATTACATTCCATTCCCCATTGAATGTCATGGTTTATTAAAACCACAGGCTCAAAATGGTGATTCAGTGGAAAAGGTGGATGGCCACCGAGATCCATCTAGATCATTCCTCCCCCCTTAGGAGTCAATGGTCTCCATTGCGTTGAGTTCTCGGGGGAGAGGGAAAAGCGTTTGTTGAATCTGGATCTTGATGAGTTGCTTGCCTTGTTGGAGAAGTTGTGTTGCTTAGATTTTTAAAGGTTGTCACAAACCTGTGGCTGGAAGGGTTGGACCTTTTTAACCAGTCTGGCTACATGAGATGTCTGTGTGTAGAAGGAATCTTTTTGCTTTGTTGCATTCTTGTCGACCTACTTCTGTTGGATAGAAGGTGGTTGGGCCAAGGTTGTTATGGTTGCAGTATCCTTGTGTTCACCTTTTGAATAGATTGCGAAGAAGATAAATTTTGTAGTATGAGATACTACCTTGCGGCACTATTTAGGTGGGACAGTAGTTGAAACCACCTTTGGTATCCTGTAGAGATGACCCCCCAGAGTAACAATGATACTACAAGGTCGAGACTCATAGATAGCATGGCGCTTACACAAATACGGTTGGCCCAAGAGAACATCACAGACATCTAGTGGGGCAACATCACATAATACCTCATCCTTGAAGGGTTGTATGACGTATGACAATCAACACTACTGGATGACACGAAGATCTTGACCCTAGAGAAGCCACCCGATGTTGTATGGCTAGGGGTGTGGTGTTGTTGGCAAATCCAACTGCCTGACAACCTCTGCTGAGATGATGTTCTTTTGGCTTCCGCTATCAACAAAAAAATGTAGTGGGGTCCCCTTCACCCACATATGTGAATGGAAGAGTCGCTCCCCCTCATCGGGATCCTCTTCTGGTTGGATTGTTGTAGTTGCGATAGTAGCAGTGGGTTCTGCATCAATGATCTGTCTCCTTTTATTATTTTCTGAATCAGGGTCCAAGTCGAGGTTCGACTCTTTGTCTTTGATCTCGACCACCAATGATTGTATTGAGTGAAATTCATCAGTGTTGTGCCAAGGGATGTTGTGGAACCAACACCACTTTCCGGTGTCTTTCTTGGACTTCCTGTTACCCTTCTTTGCATGCTTCTAGGATTGGCTCTCTTGAGGTTGGCCTTCCTTGCTCTGTCCATGCTTCTCCCACTTACTCTGCTGGTTGAATTTTTGCTCAATTTTGACTGCATATCGATAAGCAACTCTGAGTGAGGAGATGTCCAAGAAATCCATCTCTATTTGGATGTACCTGTGTAAACCACTGTGGTACTTCAAAACCAAGTGTCGCTTGAGCGTAAGTTATGAAAGATGGTGGTGTATTCTGGCACCGTCTGGGTTCTTTTCTGATGCAGAGTTGTCCATCTCATGTATTTGTCATCATAGTTTATGACAAGGTATAACTCCTCCTTTAGGGCATCTACAAAGGCCATCCAAGTGGGTTCTCTCCCAAAAAGTGTACATTCATCCGCGGTGTACCTCTCCCTGTAACCTTCCCACCAAGCTCTGACATGGGGAAGGGATTTAAGGAGCGTGAAGGTGATCTTTTCACTGTTGGAAATTTTTTGGACAGAGTAATAACCTTCTAGTAGATTCAACCATTTTTTAGAGCATTTGCATCTATCTGGTCTTCAAATAAGGGGATATCAAAATTTACTTGTACCTTGAAGGGTGTTGCACTTGCAAAATGGTTGCTTGTTGAAGATGCCTCAGCTGCCACCATTGGTAGTCTTCGAAGGATCTGAGTGAAGTTGTCCATCATCTCGTTCCTTTGTCGCACGAGGGCTTCCTCGAGCAACGTCTTGAAAGGATCTCATGCTCTGTCATCTCTCTTTTCTTCCGCCATGGGAGGTCGCTTGGTCTAGCGAGAGTGGTTGTTCTCAAGTGAAACTAGCTCGAGACCCAAATCTCTATACCTTGACCTCATCGGGGACCTACTATGAGAAATGACAAGGAGAAGACTGCTCTGATACCACTGATCCAGATTATTTTGAGAATGACATGAAGACATAAATATAATCGAGATATAACAATGAAATACAAAAAAATATAGAAGAGAACACAGAAATATACTGAAACCCAACTTATATTATTGAATAAGATAGAAAAACATTGTAGAACACAAACTGGAAAAATGGGGTAGCTTATATCTGAAAAGAAAGATATGTTGGCTACGCTTCATTCATAAGAAGCTTTACATCACACTCCATTGCATGCTTAAAGGGCCTCCTTCACCTCAATTATATATGAGATAGTGAGAGGGGAACAATTCCCATGAAGCATGTGAGATAAATTGAACTAAGTTTATAAAATGCCATAGGCATGTAAAAATACTAGGTCTTCTCGGGCAGTCACCCATCCCAGTGCTACTCTAGCCCGAGTGCGCTTAATTGCGGAGTTCTAATGGGATCCGATGCATTAATGCTATGTTGTATGCATGTACATAAAATCATTACATGATGTCTATATTTAACAAGTGAAGATTAGTTAAAGCTATTATTTCAAGTCTTTTCTCAAGCATTTTGAAGCATAATTATTGTGGTTGTTACAAATTTATCATTGTTATTATAAATTGTTATACTGCTGCAATTTTATATCAGCTAATCTATTTTTTAAGAGTTCATTGTCTTATGAAGCCTTGATATCATTTTGGTACTTGGAAAGTGCCCTTTTTCTCTTTGTTGTCTTGTTTTGGGCAAGTACACAACATTTCTCTTTTGCTTCATCTCTAATAAGACATAAAGAACCTTTTGACTCGAGTGACCTGTTGTTACACATGATTTTGGTCACTCTGGTGATGTATTAACAATGGTGTATTCAGGCTCCCAACAAGGACTTTTTTCCTGAGAAAAGTGGCCCTTGTCTCCTTCCAAAAACATATTTTTAAAGTGAGTTCCCAGGCTGCCTATGTCCTAGTGTGCGAGAATCACTCATTCTCGCAGGCCACCTACACTTAGGGTGCAAACTTCTCGTATTTTGCTCCATACACAGGGTGCGAACCTGTTTTTAAGCTTGGAAAGGAGAAGAGGTCTCGAGGGTTCTAGAAGGGAATCTTCTAGAAAGTGAGTTGGCATTCGTATGGTTGTCATTTTATTGACTTCTCAGATTTGATGGGATCATCCTCATCCATGTAACCATCTCTCCTCCTCCTATATATTGAAAGGTTTCTCATGGAAAAGGTTAAGCAAGATTAATTGAAGAATTGGTGAAAGAATTGTGTGAAGAAACTTGCTTGGATAGAAGCTTGGAGACTCTAACTGGTCTATCAAGAGGAATTGGATCTTCTTCATGCAAGTACAGAGCAAGTGTGTGTGTTGTAACCAAGGGTCACTGAAAGGAAGCTTACGACATCAAGGCGATCAGGTTGTATCTTCTACTTTCAATTAATATGATACAACGACATGTCCCT
>SNQJ01S0114787.1:0-12563 GCA_010110895.2 Picea sitchensis
TAGGTGTGATTAAGTATGATTGTCCAACTTAGATTATAAATCAAAGCAAGCCATCCACGTGGCAAAAAGCAAATAAGGGAAAATTATTTTTATCCACCTAAGTGCCTATGTTTGCTCGATTATCCCCTTTATAAGTTGAGGGGTCTAAGTGGTGCAGTATTTAGAACATGCATATCATCATTCTTAAGAAGGAAAATGATTTTCCCCACATCCAAACCCTTACAATGTGAAATTAAGTTCAGATGTGCAGCCTCTAGTGTAGACAGAGGCGCATGTTGTGCCTGTGCACTGACAGAATTGAGGACTAAAGCGCATGCGCGCAGAAAGAAACTGCCGAATAGGTGCATGCGCGCACGACGCGCATATGTGGGGTGGAAAACCCGTACGCTTGAGACAAGAGGCCGAGAAAGAAAATCCGGATGTATTTCTCTCAATTCTCTTGTGAATTGACTGGTTAGCAGGTCGACTGAGGCCGGTTTGTGTCCCTGCAAGTTAATGAAATCAAAAGGAAAGCAAAATAAGACCAAATGAGGGAGGAATTGATACCTTCTCCCCGGTATGGTCGCCAATCTGTTTGCACCCAATTCGTCACTTGGTGAGAAAATAAAGGGTGCTTACATGCCCAGTTGGGTCTTGCTAGGCATCACAGCTGTAGAGGAAAGGGTTAGGGAAAGAACAACAAAACTATAAAAAAGAACTAAAATAAAACAACTAAAACTATGAGCATAAAAAAAAGAAATAACAAACATAATGGACCAATATCACCAATGTTTTTATGCTGATCAATTGATGAAATCCAAAGCACAATGAAGAAAGGGAACTGTGGTTCCTTCTTCCTCCAAAAGAAGGCTCTTGAGGCCCTCACAAACTTGCTCTCCTTACAATGAGAAAATAAGAATGATGGTGAAAGAACTCAAAGCATATCCACTCAAGAGAGGGGTGGATAGCTCAATGAAATGGTGCTAATGTGTTATTGTCAAGGAGTGAGTCCTTAAAACAATCTAAGCAGCATAACATTACATGAAATTCCTTGAGAAAATGATGGTTCTTCATGGATTTTTATAGCATGGCATGGGGTGATTATGTAACTCCTTTGAGGTGTGAAAAGGGGCTCTTTAGGGCTCAATTAGGTCTTTGACCAGCCTACCATGCGGATTCAGCTCAGATTTGATGTCAAATCGGCTTGGGAGCTGATCCATTAGTGGTTGGGAGGCCGACCAATTTCAAAAAATGCGCCGTTTAGCAGGTGCACGGGTTTTTGCGCCCATAGCCGTGCGTCGTGCGCGCATGGTACGTTTCTGTTCCGCGCATATGCGCGCGCACCCAGATTCCATAAAGCACCATTCAATTTTTGGTTACTTTGTATAGTTTTTGACCCTTTTGCCATGCTGTGGAATTAATCCTGTGTCATGAATGACTTCATTCCTGTTTTGACGATGCTGAGTTCTTGTCGCCATGTGCGGACGAAATTTCAGTGATAACACACATGGTTAGATTCGTACTTTTGGGTGACGAGATTGAAGACCCTGGATATCATCTCTTTGTCTAGGTTGTGATGGAGTATGTATAATTTGTGACACATAGATCCACTTTGTATGTCTCGTGGCTATGTCGTCTTAATTTGAAATTTCTCGCATAGATCCACAGTGTATTCCTGGTGGCTATGCTATATTTTGACGACATGGATCCACAGTGTATGATTGGTGGCCATGACCTATGTCTACAATGTCATCCGTCTGTAATCTGAGTATGGGAATGCCTACCTCAATATTAATATATTTGATATTCTGTAGATGCTTATTTATTTGCAGGTTTCCAATTAGGTGTGCTCCTTGTTTTCGACACACACATGCAACTTACAAAGTCTTTCGGCTATCACTAGTTCCAGCCTCATACTTTGGGGGGCATTCTGTTACCCATGATTTTGGTCATCATGATGATGTATTGATGTTGGTGTATTTAGGCTCTTCATAAGAACTTTCTCCTGAGAAAAGTTATGTTCATCTGTTCCCAGAAAATTCATTTTTGAAGAGAGTTCGCAGGCTGCTAGTATCCCAGGGTGCGAGAATGACACATTCTCGCAGTATGCCTTAAGCTGGGGTGTGAACTTCTCGCACTGTGTAACATATCTAGGGTGCAAACCTTCTCTAAAGAATGGAAAAAGATGAATTCTCAATGTTTCTAGAAGGGAATCTTCTAGAAGAATGGGTTGGCATTTGCATGGTTATCTTTATACCGGATTCCCTGATATTGTGGGATCATTCTTATCTAAGTAACCATCTCATTCTCTCCTATATATTGATGGAGTTCTCATAGAAAAGGTTAAGCAAGATTCATTGGAGAATTGGTGAAAGAATTGTGTGAAGGACTTAGCTTGAACAAGAGCTTGGAGACCCTAGCAAGTCTATCAAGAGGTTTTGATCTTCTTCATACAAGGATTGAGCAAGTGTGTGTGTTGGAGACAAGAGCCATTGAAAGGAAGCTTGCGACATCAAGGCAATTAGGTTGTAATATTTACTTTCAATCAATATGATACAGTGGCATGTCCCTTTCCCATAAATCTATTCTCATTTTATTGTGTAATTCCTTGATCATACACATAAGTTGATAGTTGAATATATTTTGCTATCTTCACTTTGGTTGGTTTGTGTTGTCTTGGTCTTGACCTCACAAGAGCACTGGAGTGAAGCGGGAGCAACAAAGACCTTGGGAAGCGATACTAAGGTATGTTACTCATTCCTTCCTACTAGCTAATTCAATGGTAAAAACTTAGGGAAAGAGTCATGTCCTGTCCTGTTTTGTTCTAGATCCAGGTGGATCTAGGGAGATCTGTTAGTGTCCACACCTACCGATTAGTTTGATAACAGATATAACTAAGGAGATTATGTCTCGAGGCCCATAGGTCCTAGAAATGGAGTAACGAGAGATAGATCTACTTGAGCATGGCCCTGGAGGGCCCATATTTTCTTCCTTTCAATGCCTCCACTTTGTCAGCAAAAACAACATCCATCACCTCGGCTTGGTCTTGTAGCAGAGATGGATCTTGATCCATGAGGTAATGAGTCCAGGTATCATGGTATGTGTCACTCTGATCCTCAAAACCTTTGAATATTTGAATTTAGTTATTTTTATTTCTAACGGGTGCTTGGATATTATACTCATCCACTTGACCATGTCTGGGGGGAATGACAAGATGCCCTAGTAAGCTTATGCCCATAAGTTTTGAGTTTCCACTAGGGGGATTTATGAAGAGTCATCATCCACTCCCATCATACTTACCACTTTCCATCTTACTTCCCGCTCATCCATCCCATTCACATTGGTCTGGGAATTGGGTTGGCCAATAATTTAAGGGTTTCACCTTGCCTTGTGGGAAGAAGGGTCTAAAGGCCCATAAGGTAAACGAAGCTGGAAAAATATAAAATACTAAAAATAAAACCTCGAGATGCTTCTCCCAAGGATCCCCGAGAAAGCAGTAAAAATATTCTCAGCAAGAAACAAGAGGGACCCATAAAAATAATAAAAACAAGACCTAGTCAAAGGATGGGGGGTCTCATCATGAGCCAACCTATTAAGTAAATGGGAATCTAGCAGTATGACACTACTAGCTGTTGGTTACCATGCCAGGGTAGTGGATCTTGGTTGCATGTCCAAGAGAAAGGGGGTCTCATCATGAGATATCCTTCTCATTTCTGTGAAAGTGCTTGTGGGTAAGATTGCCACCATTGGTCACCACACCATTGGTGAAAGTGTCCCCTGATTATATTCTTGAAAGAAAAAGAAATAAAGAAATAATAATAAAAGGCATGAATGGGCTTGGAAACATATGCATCCAGGACAGTTGCAACTCGCCTTCTACAAAGGCAYYGACAGGTAAGCCTTTCATTTCCATGCTATCACTGCACCCCTTTTCAGGACATCCCTTAACCACCTAATCCATTAACATGAATTGGATTTGATCTCCTCCAGAAACATCCCATTTCGAGTGGAAACTAGCCCAATAGCACACCCTATCACTTCATCCAAACTTGCCTTGAATATTTTCATAATGTCTTTGAGCACTTAACTGGGTAAAATGAGTTTTATGAACATGTTTAATAAAATTGATGATTGGATGTGATTGAAATTGCTATGATCCCTGTGACTTATGAGCCCATGGAGGGCATATATGTTGATGTGCAGGATCATACCCGATGGATAGGTACCACATTCGATAGGTACACATGGGGAGATGATTAGTTCATACCTCCATGGGGCTAAAGAGCCCACCAGATGGATGTTGAGACCCCAATAGGGGGAAGAGACAAGACATAGGGATTTGCACTAGAGAAGAGGAGGATGTTCCACAAAGGAACCTTGGCAGAGCCTTATCCAGGGGGTTTGTTCCCTCTCCATTGGGAAGTTGGCCTTGGAAGGTCCATGACATCACCCAGGATGCCTATGACATCATCCAACATTGAGGACATTTTGGGGAGGCAGTTATGGAACGTGTGGAATCTTGGAGAAGCCCAAGGAGGGCTAACGTTTTTCTCCAAAAGGCCAATGATGCCCTAAAAAGGGCTAACGTCACCCTAGGAAGGGCATGACGTCTTCACTTTATCTTGATTAGGATTTAATTTATGACATTTAATGTAAAACAATATTATTTGGTATTTTGGCCTTGTTGGCCTTTTGGTGACCTAAATTTTATTAAGGTCACTTGGTATTGTATAAGTAGAGAGATAAAACTCTCATTTTAAACATCATCTTTCACTCACCACTTGGTGAGGTCTGAAATTTGCGTCCTCCTTTAGGATTTTTGGCTGAAAATTGATGCGCACTTATTGAAGGAGTCTCTTTCTTGGCTATTTTGGCATTTTCTTGGTGGAAGGTTTACAACTAGGGTTTTTCTATATGAATGCTTGGTTGATGTAAGTGAATTTATGCAAACACTTCTTTATTGAATGGTTTTGGTATTGTTTACTTGCATTTTGTTATTATAATTTGCTTGATTAAACCCTACAGGACAAACACATGTTGGTGTCCTTGTTTCATGTCCCTACTAATTTAATCTAAGAGCCATTTTGATTTATTGAAGTTAGATAGATCCTTTCCATAGCAACACTCTACTTCTACTCTTCTATCCTAGTCGTTGTTTTCTTTTCATTGAGCTAAGGAAGGAGGAAAATGTACTAAGGCCTAGGGTTTCTACACCTTAGTGAGTCGTTTCCCCCTAGGGTTTGATTGATGAATACTTGCTTTAGCAACACTTTATCATTAAACTCTCTTGTCCTTAGCCATAACATTTATTACTCAAGCTAGCCGTTTTTATCTAGTTAATGAGCTAAAGAAGGAGGAGAAATCACTAATGCCTATGGTTTCTACACATTAGTGAGCCTTTCTCCCCTAGGGTTTCATTGTTGATACCTTTCCTTAGCAACAATTCAACATATAACCCTCTTGTATTTAGCCCTATCACTATCATTTCGACCCTTCAACATTTGCATCTTTTTGACTCAATTTTCCTTAATAACGCATTGATCTAAGACTTCTTGTGTTGAGTACCTTGATCATACACAACTTCTAAATATTATTGAACAATCATTAACTACTTATAACCCTAGCTTAGAATAACATTCACTAACCCTATTTACTGTTGTTATCTACTTGTGTTATACTTATACCTTGCAACATTTATTTATCTTTAAAGAAATTGAGTGATTGGATAAAGTGTTGCTTCTAGTATTGTTACATTGATGATAAAATGCCATTGATTATTATGAAGCTTCATTAGCATTTATTGAGAAGTGATATATATTGTAATCATTGCTATTGTACATCGTTTACTTGCTTCATCAATATTTCCTATCAAATTGCTTTATATAAGAGGTCCTTGATTATATGAAGTACTAACCAAGAAGGTGATCTTGCACATGTATAGTTTCCTTGTTGCTTTGTCTCGGGAAAGTACACTTTTTGGTTATTATTTATCTTTATTGGTTGATTAGACGAGACTTTCTGATCGATGGTGACTTGTGAGGGGGAAAATTTCACTTATCCTTTTAAGCCTTTTCCTTCTCTGAACCCCAGGTCATTGGGGATGTCTCCCCTGGGGCTACCACCCTAAATAGAAATAGCTATCCTATTGAGGTGACAGTGGTAGGATGGTCTCAGTTTCACTAGTTTCCCCGTCTTCCATCTGTCCTTTACTCCAACTACAAACTGTGCGATAAAAATACCGAAGGATATTGTCTTTCCAAGTGTAGTCGGGGAGGTGGGTTAGGGTCCTTCTAAAGTCATTGAATGACCTGTGATATAGTGGGGTGGGTTATCCACTCTGGTCGAACTTCCTCAATCCAAGAAGGAACAGGTAATGATAAGGCAAAGAGGGAACCTTTGTCCTCATGCTTTCTTGACAATGCATATGCCACTACATTGTCTTTGCCTTTTTTTATATATGATCTCATAATCATAGCCCAAAATTTTGGTCAACCACTTATTATGTTCTAGGGAGGATAACCTCTGTTGTAAGAAATACTTCAGACTATGGTGATTTTTCTTGGTCTAAAACTGGCGTCCCAAAAGATATGTCTTCCAAGTGTGCACATCATGGAGAATGACCATCATTTCCTTTTCTTATGTATATTTTCCCAAATTACGACCACTCAAAGCGTGACTAGTGAAAGCTAGAGTTCTACCTTCTTGTTTTAGAACTGCGCCAATACCAGTGTTAGAAGCATCCAATTCCACACCAAACGTTTTGTTGAAATCAAGGGTTTCTAATACCGGGGTAGTGCACATGTCCTTATTTAAATATTTGAAGGCCCATTCTACTGTAGGTGTCCAATGAAATGCATTCTTCTTAAGGGGGTCCATCAAATCCTCGGAAATTTTTCCACAATGGTGAAAAAATTTCCGGCAATAGCCTATGAGGGCTAGGAAACCTCGAAGGCTTTTCAAGGTTGTGGTCCTCGGCTAATTCTGAATGACTTGAATATTTTTGGGGTCCACTCTTACTCCCTAATGACCCACAATGTGTCCCAATTATTTGAACTCACTCGCCCCAAAAGAACACTTGGTATTTTTGACAAACAATTAATTTTCCTATAACAATTGGAGTACTTTGTCCACATGTTGCAGATGGGAATCCCATGTTCGACTGTAAATGAGGATGTTTTCAAAGAAAACCATAATTTTTTTTTGAATATAGGGCTTCAATATTTAATTCATGAGACTTTGGAAGGTATATGGAACATTGAAAATTCCAAAAGGCATTACCAAGAATTCATAATGTCCCTCATGAGTTCTGAAAGCAGTCTTTGAAATATCTACTTCATTCATCCGAATCTGGTGATAGCCTGATCGAAGAACTAATTTTGTGAAGAAACAAGCACGCTAGAGTTCATCCAATAGATAATCAATGATAGGAATTGAAAACTTATCTTTAATGGTTAATTATTAAGGGCGTTGAAATATGGACACATGCGACATAACCTTCTTTTTTCAGGACCATCACAACAGGGGATGAATATGGGTTGGTACTTGGGCGAAGTACACCAACCTCCAACAATTCCTGCACTATTTTTTCAATTTCATTTTTTTGAGCAAATGGATACCTATAGGTGCATATATTGGGGGCATGGATTCCTGGAAGGAGAGGGATGCTATAATCATGCTCACTTCGGGAAGGGGGTAAGTCCGTGGGTGTCTCAAAGACACCGTGACACTTGTCCAAAACTAGTTGCAGATCAGGATGGACTGTTGGATATTATTTCTCTCGGAACTGGATGGCATTAAATTGAGCAGTCACACCATGTTCACTTTTCTTCAAAATTTTCTCCATCCAGTGAGAACTGATAATTTTCGGGGAGCTAGTTTGGAGGCCTCGGAGGGAATAAGTGTGAGAATTTTGGGTGAAGCTTAGATATAAATATTGATAATCGATTGTAATTGGTACCAAGGTGTGAATCCATTCAACACCCAAGGCAATATCACAACCACCCATGGCAATGGAAAACATGTGAGTTTTCAAGTTGTAATTTCCCATTTGGATTTTGACATTCTCACAGTGACCCCCACATTTAATTGTACCACCATTAGCTATGAGAATTTGAAAATTATAAACTAGTCTAACAAATCAGTTGACATCCTCAATGACCCTGCGATGAATAAAATTATGGGTGATACCACTATCGATCAATACTACTATTGGCCTATATTTGATGTAGCCCTTGATTTTTAATGTATGTGGAGAAGAAACACTCGCTAGGTCATGGAGAGAGATGATAGGTTCCTTGGGTTCCATAGGAGGTGCTACTGGATTGGGGATGGGGGAAGATGGTTGTGTGTTCTCATATTTGGTTGTGTCATATATTAGTCTATCCTAGGAGGAGGTGAGATCTGACCCATCAATCTGGAAGAACTTTTGTTCACAATATTTATGGTCGAGAAAATACTTTTCATCACAGTATTAGTAAAGTCCTTGCTTTCAATATTCAACCATTTCTGCTAGAGATACATTTTGGACCTTAAAATTTTGTGTAGGATCAGGGGTAGTTGTGGGATGCGGGCGGGTGAGAATGACTGGACAAAGGGGTTGGACCTGAAGAATGGTCTCATCCTCCAAGGCTAATTTGCACGCCTGCAACCAGGTAACATGATGGTGCATGCAAAAATGAGTGCGAATGGCATCTTTTAAGCCACTAAAGAAACATGCAAGATAAAAATAATCCAATAGGCCCTTAGTTCTGATACCCAAATATTCAAATGCGGTGATGAAGTCTACTATTGACCTTGTTTGTCTCATCTTGGTGAGTCATCCCCAAAAATGATATTCTCGATCAAAATTAACACAAACTGCTTTGGTGAACATGGTTCAATTTGGTTTTCTTGGATAACATTTCTTATTCCATTTCCACCATTGATAATGTTCTTTATCCAAGTATAGAACCCCCACATGGAGTTTGGTCTCAACATTCCAAATATCATGGAGGGAAAAGTAGTGTTCCATTTGGGATACCCACCCGACCGGGGTTGATCCATCAAATTTATGCATCTCAACTTTGGGCACGTTATTCTATGGATTTGGAGAACCAAAAGGGGAGTGGGAAAGATGTGTAGTCTCATAATAAGAAGAATGAGTAGCCTCAGAGTGGTACTCATGGTTCTTACACTTGCTGTGCATCACAAAGTCTTCGAAATATTGGGTGAGGGCATTTAGTCTTTGAGTTAGGCTATCCTTTAGCTGGCCCATTTCCTAGAATATGTTGATTACCTTAGTGTCTAACTCTACCAGGTTCTGAGTGTGAGTGGTAGGGTCCAATATGGTGTCTTAAGTAGAATAATATCTTAGCGATCAAAACAAGATACAAAGTGTGTTGTCCTAGGTGGAAAATAAGGGTGTCAGGTCCACAAAAAAAAATAGGCTTAAAAGTGAGAGGTACCACTGTGATCAGGACAAAGAGAGGAATCCAATGGGAGTAGTCCCAAATGAGGGTGTTGAGAAGGGGGGTTGGGTCCATGAAAAAATTAGGCTTTAAAATGGTAGATACCACTGCAATCAGTACAAAGAGAGGGATCTAATGGTAGGGGTCCCAAATAAGGGTGTCAGTGGGACCATTCTACTTTTTTTTTACTCCTGTAGAGTTATACTCCAATCTGAATAATATTGCAGTGTCAAAATGCCAAATTCTTAATAGGAAAAAATGTGTAGTAATTTCGCAATTCGAAAGTAGGAGGCAAGGTTGTAGAGAAATATAATGGTTTTCAGGGTTCCTACAGACAAGGGGTTTTCCTATTTTATAGGTATCTAATGTATGTGTGGGGTCAAACAATAGTACTCGTCCCAATATCGTAGGGAACCAATTAAAGAGGTTTGACCATACCCTTAGTCATAATACTCAATTACCTAGGTATTAGAGAGTATATTCCCGAGTGTTATTCTCGGTGGAACTATAATAGTGAGGTAGCCGATTGGTTGATCTAGGGGTGGTTTCAGGATATCATCAGGGTATTCCGATATACCATAGGTATGAGGAAGATAAAATCTATGTATAGGTGTTGTCTAATGCGCTACCACTCGAAGGGGTACCAACAAGGGTTACAAAGCTGTCCAACCATGTGAGCTTAAAAATATCTTGTATTTCCTACGTGTATGTTTGCCCAACCATGGATTTATGCACTGAATGATAGATCTTTGTAGTGTAAATATGCTGGAACATGTCTCTAGCCTACAAATTTCTAAAAACAATTGAGTACATGCTGGCCCGAGAAAGAGTTGTGATACCACTTGTAATATGCTTAACCTGAAATAGATAACACAACAAGGAAATACCCCAAGAATAACAGGAACATTCAATAGAGCATATAAATATATTATTGATAGCACCAGGAAATATTTGTTCACTTGCCTCTTCGAGGGGGAAACCTCCAAAGTGAGTAGAGATCTCTTACAATAATACTCAAGACAAGCTTTCTCATACCTCATATTCTTATTTATACTTCTACTATCTTCTAAAGAACATTTTAGAGGAAGATATTTCTAGAAGCAGAAGCTTCTATTAGGTATTCTTACATTGACTTGTTCAAATTTATTTAATAGGACTTATTAACTAATGTCATCTTTTATTACATGGAAAATATATCATGTTAACTAATAACAAACTAAGAGGGGCTAGGGTCGGATCCTAACAATGTTGGCCCTATGAAGCTCATTTCATTAATGAGAATGTATTAGATATGCTTAAGGTATTCATGGAGTATGGAAATCAATTTTTTTTCTAATGGGAGGAAATGATTTATATATACAAGAAGGACATAATGGATTATAGATGCTTGGATGTTGAAGACTGCGACACCAGTGGGAGAAAACAATAACAATGGGTTTTGAAGGAATTTTGTGGTTGAGGAAATTATTTGTTTAATGCATCCAATCAAGTACAATTTTCTAGTACTTGCAGTATCTTGTATGCTCATTCTTAATGGTGGGTTTTTATATTCACTTGTGTAGTGCTTCAAGACAATGGATAGAAATTTGAGTTAGGTGGGGGGGAATGGTTTAGAAGAGGGTGTGTTGTCACCTAAGGTTTGAAGACTGCACACACACCACAATTCAACACTATGCACGTGCTCCAGATTATGCACTGCAAAATGCCAAGTTTTAAAGTCTGCGCCGACCAACCTATTTTGTACTATGTGCACCAACCAGTTTTTGTATTGCACACAACAATGCACTTTGTATTGTACACATGGAATTAAATAAACAACATGTAGGCTAGATATGAAAATATCTTCATGAACCATTGTAATTGATTGTGTAACAACCCGACTGATCATGGTCGAGGTTATGGATGAGAAGGCAAGTTTGTTATGATTTCCACGCTCCATGGAAGATATGGGAGGATGCATGCAGATATGTAAGTGTTAGGATTTTGAGTAAAGAGAGAGTTCATTGTTGTATGAGAGAGAGAGAGAGAGAGAGAGAGAGAGAGAGAGAGAGAGAGAGGAATGATAAGTTATGACTTCTTGTTATGTCTAGTTTTGTTATGCATGAGAGAGAAAATAGTTTGAGATATGATTTCATGTCTCATATCTATTCTTGACTATTAATGCACCTTGAAAGGGCTATGGTCGCATTGTATCTCATTGTCTTGAATGAATGAATAAAGTATGAGAGTATTTATATCTACATATGTTGGGTTATGGTTTGAATGTATATATATGTTACATTAATCTATGAATGATGAATGAATGACTAAATCATGAAGGTTTCCTGTATGTTTTGTTCCTTCACACCCTGCACAAAGACCAATGGTATCTGTGATTCTCATGGCATCTCAGATGAGACCTTCTCTAATATTTGAATGAATATTGAATATTCCAACGCCTATGAGGTTTTTTTGGTAAAATGTTATCGAACCCTGGGTATTTAATCCCCCAACAAGAAGATAGAGCCAACAAATGGTTCCGTTTCTAGGACATGATTTTGTATTTCATGGATAAGGAAGAAAATGAGGTGGAAACCTTCCAGGAAGGAGATGCAAGACTAGACAAATGAGAAGGAGAATGCGTTCGCATGACAAGAGACCAAGAACCTGCATATCAACCTTAAATGTGGGAAAGATATGTACATATATACAAATTTACATGAAATTTTCTTTGTTGAGTTTCTTGTTTATTGTATGAGTGGATAAGGAGGCAAACATAGATTAAATCTACCTTGGGAGCCCAAGAATCACTAATGTGGGACCAAAATACTATCAATAAGTTTATATCTCTGAATAATAAGTGGGTCAAAGCTATTGAGTTCTAGTTTGAGCATGTGAAAGAATGATATATTGTTGATTTTTCTATCGATTGCAACAAATCCTTCAATAGTGTTGAGAATTTTTTTTCATCCAACCCTAAAAGGAGATTATTGGAAGAAATCCCTCTATGGATAAATATGGTTTTCATAGAGAAGGGGTTGATGCACATGGAGCTCAATAGAATGGCTGAGTAAGTTTCCCCATGTAGAGGGGGGAGGGATGAAAAGAAGGGGAGGGGGAGAGAGAAATAATGGATATGGCAGAAGGGATCTAGGAGAA
>SNQJ01S0114788.1:4879-19929 GCA_010110895.2 Picea sitchensis
TCATTATTCCACAATTAAGCATGGGTTCTCTTACTCCACAAAGCGTCTTCCCGTGAGGGCTTTCACCATAAGGGGACCACTTTGGAGTTCATCCATATTTACTTCTTATCAACCATGACAAAAAAATAATGAGCCATATTTACATCAAACACTATTGGGTCCATTACCCAAACCTTTGTGCTACGAGTCTTTCTTCAAGGGTTGACATCAATGACAACCAACCTTAATCAACAATATGAACACAAAAAATTGATAACGGAGTTTGTCCCTGGTGGACTACGTCTTCGGGTCCTTCTCTCAAATGGGTAGGCCTTTTTATTAACTCCACAAAATAATTGGGCAAAATACATAAGTATACCTCATTATGGAGTTAAGCTACAAAATATTTGCTCAAATCAGAAAACAAACATCACCAGTGCGTTCGTGGCATCAAATTACCTAAAAATGATTATCTCCACTCCTCAATCCGAGTCTAGCACTTTCGGACCCAGGAAAAATATTGCCTCATTTTTCGTGCCCACACTTTCAACTAATGACTGGAAAATTTTCTCGAAATGTGTGCCTATTTATTGAAATTCGTTCCAATTTCATACGGCCGCACCCTTGGTTCTCCTCTCGTACAATGGCGAAAGTACCTTTTTATAATAAAATCTGGGTAGTTTTTAATTAATGGGGTTGTTGGCCTAATGACGGGCGGATGCTATATTAAGGCTTTGGTTGGAGGAGGTCCCAGGGTTTCCCACGGGCCTCCGTTTTGTTTGGTGCATTGTTTGGAGGTTGGATATATTTGGCGGAAATGATACCAAAATGGCGGAGGTTTAGGCAGACTTCTAATTTTAGTGAAGGTGGTATATTTGGTGGACCAGTGGAATATGCTGCCAATATGGAAAAACCGCCGCCAGATTTGGTGGTATATTTAATATATATTTTTTTTTGAATTTCCGGTTGCTGGGCAACACTAGGCATTTTCCCACTACCACATGGTAGCCCATGACTGGGCCACGTGGCAGCCAAATATTGGCCCACATCACCTCGTTGTACAATCATTCTACCACGTCACCATGCCACATGTCATATGGATTCCATGTCAGCCTACCATGTAGTGTACGGATGCCACGTGTCCTATATGGACTTCCACGTGGCACGTGTCAGTCCAAAAATGACTGACACGTGGTAGCCTCTGGTGTTGCCACATCATCATGACACATGTCGCCCTCTACGCTTGCCATGTATGTTGTACAGATGATGAAATCATCTGTACTGATGGTGACATCATCAGTACAGATGCTGACTCATCCCTGTTGACTCGACTAGGTTGACCAAAACTTTGACTGCCAATATCTTTTGATCTGTAACTCTGTTTGACAATCTGTTTGCGTCGTTAGAAATATTGTGACGTGCTCTTTGCGATAATTCCATTTTCACTGAGTTTTGGAAACTTTGAATTTTTTCCCTTTCTCTGTTTGTTGAAGCCATTATGAGCATTCTGAGTTGCTTCTGTGAGTTCTGAATTGTTCTTATCCTTCTCTAGATCCTTTTTGGATCAATTTCCATCGAGTCCTTTAGGTTTATAAAATTCCTCTATAATTTATGGTTGATATACCATTCATCTAGAAATTCTCGAGAATATAAGGGAGGTTTTTCACAAGGTTATTTCTCCCAAAAAAATATTACTTCTCAGCACCCCCTTTAAAATACACTTGTGATGGATGTGGTTAAAAAATGGCCAAATAAGCATTACAACAATTCCCTTTAATGTATAATTGGATAGTGAATGGAATAGTGGTCTATGCTAACAGTAACAACTTGACCATGACAAGGTGTAAAAACGATCTAAATGCAAAGTCAATCTATAAAATTGTAGCTTTCAAAAAAAAATCATGCACAATTCATTTCCTCTTCAAATTCATCTTCATTTCCAGTGGAAGAAAGAGAATGGGTTTTAATTTTGATGTTTAGTAAGGGTTTTCCATTTTAAGTTCTATAAAAAAGGTTTATGTGACACATTAGAAACAATAATAGTGGATAGTGGGGACATGGTCTGAGTTTTGGATTATGGTGATAAGGAGTCTATTGGGAAAATTTTGAGGTAAAAAATGGGAATAAAAAAAAATGTGCAATCAAAATCAATTTTAAAAGAGCCAATAGGATTCAAGATGATGATGTCAACCATAAGAGTAAATATTTTTGGAGGGAAAGGAAGAAAACTACTCTTTTAATCATATTTTTGACTTATATACTTATAGGTTTACTCAAATTTCAATTGTAGGCACTCATTGGATGTGTAATTAAATTTTGCATCCAACGAATACTCACCATGCATACTTTTGATAGACCCATAATGAGATAAAATGGAAATGCATGAAAAAACATGTTTCTTGAATTGAAAATTCACAAGTCTTATTTTATTATTTTCCCAGGGAGATGCATTTTAGACCTAAAATTTCCCCTAATGTTTATGTATCACCAAATCATTTGTGTCCATTGGATGTAGCTTGGGTGGTTGGGAGGAATTATTGTTACCCTCCCCACCTAGGTTCAATTCCTTGTGAGTGACATGTTGTGCCCTTAAATGGGTATATAAGATGTTGTTGTTGAGCCCCCAATATTCCAAAAATACTCGGTCTCCCTATGTTATCTCACAGATTTTAGGGGGTTTTCCGTGGATGTAGAGAGCACCAATATCCAATGCCATGAACCACATGAAAACAAAATCACCATATCATTTGTAATTATTTGATCAAACCTCTTCAAAAATGGAAAAGAAAACAAAGAGTCTCGCTCCAAAATTATCGTTGTTAAAGAACACCTTCACACAATCTCTTTAGAAACAGTGAAGCAAACACAAGGAAAATCACATGCAAGTGTGAAATTTCATATGCATGAGTGGTCTAATTGGGAATTCATATTCCACAATGTTCTCAAATAATAATCTTCAGAAATGGCATAGATGGAAAGCATGCTCATGACCATATAATAATGATGGTTAACAAGATAACCAATAACCTAACTATGCTCTCATGATGGTTAGTGGCCTCATTAAGTGATCCAAACACTTACATGCAACAAGAGGATTTTCATCGCAAAGTGCACATGTCTTAAAGAAGCAACAAAGAAAACAACTACAATCCAAGCTATCAAAAAAAAATATTGTTTCTATAGTCAACCAATTATAGAGGGAAATGAGGACTATATGATTGATCCCTGCATGAAGAGTAAGAATATTTTTTATCAAAATAATTAGGGCATTGATATGATTGATATGTGGATGGTGAAGAAACCAGTGCTAGTTGAACAAAAGGTACATGATATGGTTCCTATTGATCATTAGTATAAGAATCATTTCAAGTGATGTAGTCCAGCTTTTATGTATCATTAATAGATGAATCAACAAATGATGCTATATTTCATTCCTGCAAAAGAATAGATTAATTAGATAATGTAAGATTTGATTTCTTGAAAATAATGGTTATAAAGGAATCAAGGTGACTTGCATTTGGAAATGAAAACTCAAAATATATGAGCCTTTCTCTCACTAATCTCATCTCAAGGCCTCTTTATGTTGTCGATCTCATTCCAAGATTTTTCACGCATATTCAAGGTTCTAGTTTTGAGCTATAGTTAAAAATTTATGGATCTGACAAGTTGACTGACACATGTTAGTTGGCACTTTACTTCAAGGTTAATGGTTCACAACATTTATATAAATTTGGAAACCCTAGTAGCTAGTTTCACAAGAGACTAATTCAACAAGCCACAAAATGGGTGGGATAGAGCAACCAAAGCAATCTAGACTTGTCATGTACCAAGAGGTAAGTTCATTAAATGATTCACAGTTTTTATGTGCATTCTTGGCCATTGCTCATTTTTTCTTAAATTTCTTTTTTTAATCAATTTTTTAATTTAATAATTACTTTCATAGCAGGGGAAAATTTTCAAATCAATAGTTTGCACCAATTGTAAAATACTTATTCAAATTTTGAAAATTATAAAATCGATTTTTAATTTAAAAAAAAATCAGTTTAATACAAAAAAATATGAGAAACTTTAGTTAATCTTAGGAAAAAAAAAATTCAACAAAAATCAATTCAATAAAATTTGACAAAAAGTCCAAAGCTATAACAAAATCCACTAGATAATTTGAAAGTTAGTGCTCATACGCCCTATTTTTTAGATGATTTTACAATTTAGCTAGAAACAAGCTCCAAGAAAACAATAATTAGATTCTAAAATAAAGAAACAAAAACTTGCATTTGAAAATAATGATCAAAATGCAATCTAAAATAAAGAAATCCAAAAGAGCATATATTAATGTAGACAATCAAAAAAAGAATTTGAGCTACAATATGAAATATTTCACCTAACTTTTAAAAACCAAATCAGCATTCATCATTCATGTCAATATAACTAATTTCAAATATAGTTTATAATAATAACTATCCAAAATAACAATACTTGAAGTATCATAGTAGGTAGATATTGTCTAATTTCAAAGGAAGGCATAAGTGTCATTATTCATTTTACAACTTTTTCAGTATTGCATAAAAGGAAATGACTAGCTTTGAAAAAGAAAAGAAAAAATGAGAAGAGTCAAGGTAGTTGTGATCAAAATAAAATATTTTTATTTTCTTTAGCCTTTTTTGAAATATGAATAGACATGAATCCAAGTCTTTGATGTGGAATTCAATTTAGATGTAACAAATAATGAATCACATCATTCTCACTCCAATATACATATAATATACTGACTTCACAATGGTCATAATCCAAATTTGTCCTAATGTGGTCAATTTGAGTATTTGTTTTTGGGGTAGATTTGTTTGCTATCTCTTGCAATTGTTGTGAATGCATGCATTCTATTAGTTATTTGATTCTTTGACTATTTGCATTAATGTCAATATTTAAATCACCAATGATTATTAAGATATAGTGATGCAGGAGCATCTATCCAACTCATCAGTGTGTTAGCAGCCAGCACAACAATGCACTAGGAGGGAGCGGATCCCAAGGAAAGAGAAGCACTAGCTTTCTCAATTTTGAGTTTAAATCTAAATTTAATGTAATTTAATATTGTAAGGCTCAAGGAAGGCCAAGCCATTGTATTTTATAAGGATAAATGTAAGTCACCTTTAATGGGCCATAGTTGTACAGATCTTGAGCATCGCCTCAGATCTGAAGATGTAAATGAATATTTACTATAATGGCTTAGTGATAAGGATGCATTTAATTAGACGTGATATCACTAGAATAATATGGATGGAAATCTCAAGAAGTCCCCTCATGTATAAATGTATGTAATATATGCATAGAAGAGGTTGGTTGAGTGAGAATTTGTTGAGAGAAAGAACTGAGACTTCGTTGTTGTCCAGTCTTGTACATATTGTAAAGAGCATTCATATTTAATACAAAAGAATATTCCCCTACATATGATTCTCTGTGTGTTTATATGTGTAATGAATATGTTTACTTTCTTAATGTTTATTGTGTATGGTTATGAATGTTGTTAGTGCATGTGTGTATATTCCCTTTGCAAGAATAGATAGAATTCTCTGTCTATAGTTTTATGAGTGTTCTGGGCTCTCACAACTATGCAAGGAGTGCACCTTAGAGTTGTTAGAAAACTATAAAAAGCCTGCGCAAGGAGTGCGCAAGAACTCATTCAGGAATTTCGAGAAGAACGTGCTAGGTGGGAACACCAGAATGAGTCTTAAGCTCAAAAGGGAAACCTGTGTAAGGAGTGCAAGGAGTATGCAGGTGAGTCTTCCAAGTTCAGGACTCAAGGGAAACCCGTATGAGTGCAAGGAGCGCGTGAGCCTCCAAGTTCAATACTCAAGGAGAATTGAGTGCAAGGAGTTCACGAGCCAACATACTGTTAAAGTGTTGGTGAACAAAAGGGAGAGCACGGACAGCCAAGAGAGTGTTGAAGGAACACTCTGACAGTGTTTTCAAGCTCAGAAGAGAGAACGTGAGTGCCACGAGGGCAGAAGAAGTCGTTTGGAGGAAAAAATGGGCAGACAACCCATTGAATTTTGAGTAATTACAACCTCATAGGAAAGATAACGCAAGTACACACAGGGACTATGCAAGGAGTGTGGAAGGAGAGGACTCTCTAACTCCAAGACTGTAGGAGAAGCACAAGTGTGCGCTCACACTTCATCCGAAGTATTAAATAAGCTTAGGAGGAGTAGCGTTTTCCAAAATGCAAGCAGAGGCTAAGGAGTCATCCCTACAGAAGAAGTACTCAAAGGCCAAGCCTTTGAAAAAATTTGAGAAATCCTTCATTGGAAGGAAAATGAAGTTGTAGCAGAGGAGGAGCCTTAACAGTCATTGGATTGGCTGTCAAATTCAATATGGGTCGTTAGATTAAGTCTGGACAAGAGGAGGAGCACACGGGGAAGGAGAACAAGTCCTAGCCATTGGATCTAAGCATAAGGGTCAACAATCGTTGGATCCGGTTAAGGTGCATTACTGATAAACCTTTAAGTCCTTCAGACTCCGCGAGTTCGAAAGTTTTGAGGTGTGTGTTGCAGAGGAAGAAAGTTTCCCGAAGTCCCGAAGTCTGAAATTAATCTTGAGAATTGGTTATAAGGCTATGTGTCAACAGATTGAGTGTGGTTCGAAAGTCTGACAGTCCAGAAGAACTGGACCATTGTTGTGTAAGGGGAGAGAATTCCCAAAGTTCTGAAGCCCGGAGAAAATCCTAACCATTGGTTTCAGGTGTACGTGGCAATAGATCATGTGTTCGGAGACTTCACACTCCGGAGGAATTGGGGTGTGATTTAGTTTGGGTCAAAAATCCTTGAAGGCATGAAGGCCAGATTCTATCTTGACCGTCTGTTGGTGTGGAATCGTGGACCGTTGATCAAAGTCCTCCGCATGTTCGAAGTTCGAAACTCTGGAAGGAAGTTTGGTTCAAGGCGTGGAAGGATCTGAAGTCCCAGAGCCCAAAGTAATTCTCGACTGTAGATCTAGGATGAACCGTGACCATTGATCCCCAAGCTATCCAAAAGTTTGACATTTGCAGATTCATGAGGGAGTGCAGTTTAGGACATGAAGAGCTCTGAAGCCCGAAGCTCGGAGTAAGCACGGACTGAGGTGGAGGCTAGCCATCTGATATTCTAGTTCAAAGTTCATGTATTATGGGGGAATTGTGTGTTGGAGTAGGGGAAACTCGATAAGACCAAAGCCTTGAAGTAATATGTGAGTTGTAGATCAGTTTTTGGACTATGCACCATTGATCCCATAGTTTAGATGTGATTTTGGAGGTTTTGGAAGGTGATGAAGATAGGATCCCTTTAGCCTGAAGCTCCGGAGCACCGAAGTAGCGCCTGTCAGCAAGGAACCTAGTTTTAAGCTCGCAGTCACATGTGATTTCTATCGAAACAAGGGGGGCTAGAGCCCAAATTTGATTCTAAAGAGAAAGGGGGATTAGACTAAAAGCACTCACATGTTTCTTGGACCTCTGCAAGAATTTAAAGGGCCTGTGTGCATTAAGAAGGGATCCAAGAGATATTTTAGTTCCTACATGAATGATCCTAGACTGCGAGGTCATGCAAGCCCTAGGAGGTGGTGGGGGTTTACATCAGGTGGTATCAGAGCAGATCTTTGTTTGTAGACAACAGGAAAAGGAGGAGAAGACAAAGTGTTGATAGCTCTGTGTGGAGAATTGTTTGCAAGTGCACAATAGCCAATAAATTTGCCAGGAGGGTAGGGAAAAAGACAAAATGGCTATTGAATGCCATAGAAAAGGTTTGAGAGGAGACCAAAAGAATATGAGAAAAGATGAAATGGATAAAGAGCTCAATGATACAAGAGAGGAGCTCAACAGATTAATGTTGCAATGGCAGAAAATGCAGTAAGGAAGCTAGAGGTATGAGTGGCCCATGAAGGGGAAGGTAAATTGGCCTATTCAGCAGTTGATTTCTAGGAGGCAGAAGTGAATATTGATATGGTGGTTGAGGCAAGTGGAAAACCTCAGTGACATAGAGGAGGAGATGGTTTACATTTGTGAACTAGAAATTGGAGAGAGCCTCAATGAGGAGGAAGATAGATCAACTGAAGATCTCACAAATTTCCAGGAGGGAAATGAGCAGAGATGAGTCAAAGATATCATAGACTTCCAGGAGGGAAGAAATGAAAACTTTTTTTTCCAGGGGGGAAAAGAGGGGGAGAGATTGTTTGAGAGTCTCATGAACTTAGAGGAGAGTTTAGATCAACAAGGAGTGATGACAGGAGAGGAGGAAGAGGTAAGAGAGAGGCATCATCAGCATGAAGTTTCATGTGGGGTTGCAGACCATGTGAATGAAGATGATGAGAAGTTAAATAATACAACTCTTGAGGAGGAATATCAGAAGTGCATTCTGATCGTTGGGGGAATCGATATGTTCCTTCCAAGTAGCCTAGTAGAGGCCAATGCATGTGTTTCACATGAGAAAGTGATGCAGGAGGCATCTAGAGAAGAGGTCATTGGGCCAAATGTTTTTAAAACTAACAGTGCATGTGTTGTAGGTGCGGGATAAGGAACATAGCCAACATAGACTGTCATGGAGGAGGAAGAAGGAGAAACATCTTGCCAAATTTTGGAGGGAAGAAATGCCTATAAACATGTTTTGGTGGTAGGGGAGATCAGAGTACCACTTGGAAAGGAATCAGAAGAAAAGGCCAATGAATATGTTGCTTGTAAGGAACCTGACAAAAAACCCACATATTTTTTCATTTCAAAAGACAGAAGGAGGAGACAAGAAAAGCATTTCATGGAATTGCTCATAAATTTCGGCAAGGAAGATGAACATATGACGACTGTAGAATTGGAACCTGCAGTAGAAGAGAGATCATAGAGCATGAATTTTTCCAATATATGTGAGGAATTGGAAGCCCTGGGAGAAAGAGTAATAACCTAGAGTAGGCTCATCCAACAAGTCAAGTTGGATATTGACAAAGAAGAGGAGATGCAATAGAGCAGACTGCAGGAAAGGAGCCAACCCATGAATAATATAGACAAGGAGATAGAAGAGATAAGGAAGCTGATGTTGAAGTCAGCACATGAGATATTCAATAACAAATGGAGGCTGACAAAGAGGGATTGCAGTGGAATATTGAATGGGGAACTACAACAAATATTTGGAAACCAAGGGGAGATCCTGCATCAACAACATGACAATAACAGAAAAACAGAGAAGCAAGTGGACAACTCCAGAGTGAATTTTGGGACCCAGGAGGATCTCAACATCAGCATCAGAAGAGCCATGAGAAGGAGCTCATGAATTTTTTCAAAAGTGGAGTATGATGCAGGATCATCTCTCCAACTAATCATCGCATCAACATCCATCGCAACAATGCACTAGGAGGGAGCGGACCCCAAGGAGAGAGAAGTGTCAACTTTGTCAATTTTGAGTTTAAATGTAAATTTAATGTAATTTAATACTGTAAGGCTTGAGGAAGGCCGAGCCATTGTATTGTATAAGGATAAATGTAAGTCGCCTTTAATGGGTCGTAGTTGTATAGATCTTGAGCATCACCTCACATCTGAAGCTGTAAATGAATATTTACTCTAGTGGCTTAGTGATAAGGAGGCATTTAATTAGACATGATAGAACTAGAATAATATGAAGGGAAGGCTTGAGAAGCCCCCTCATGTATAAATGTATGTAATGTATGCCTAGACGGGGTTGGTTGAGTGAGTAGTTGTTGAGAGAAAGAACTGAGACTCTATTGCAGTCCATTCTCATACACATTGTAAAGAGAATTCAGATTTAATACAAAAGTAGATTTCCCTGCATATGATTCTTTGTGTGTTTATCTATGTAATGAATATGTTTAATTTATGAATGTTTACTATGTATGGTTATGAATGTTTTTAGTGCATGTATGTATATTCCCTTTGCAAGAATAGATAGAATTCTTTTTCTGTAGTTTTCTGAGTTTTTTGGGCTCTCACGGCTATGCAAGGAGTGCACCTTAGAGTTGTTAGAAAACTCTAAAAGGCTTGCACAAGGAGTGTGCAAGAACTCGTTCACAAGTTCTATGAAGAGCGTGCCAAGTGAGCACACCAGAACAAGTCTTAAGCTTAGAAGGAAAAGTTGTGCAAGGAGTGCACATCAGAATTATTGAAGACTCTGAGAGAAAGTGCAAGGAGTGCATAGGTGAGTCTTCCAAGTTCAGGACTCAGGAGAATTGAATGCAAGGAATGCACAAGCCAACATACTATTAAAGTGTTGGTGAATCTCAGAAGGGAGAGTGCAGACAACCAAAAGAGTCTTGAAGGAACACTCTAATAGTGTTTGCAAGCTCATAAGAGAGAGCATGAGTGCTAGGAGGGCACAATAAGTCGTTTGGAGGACAGAAGGGGCGAACAACCCATTGAAGTTCAAGTAATTACAAGCTCATAGGTGAGATAGCGCAAGTATGCATAGGGCCTATGCAAGAAGTGAGAAAGGCGAGGACTCTCTAAGTCCAAGAATGCAGGAGAAGCGCAAGTGTGTGCTCACACTTCATCTAAAGTGTTGAAAAAGATCAGGAGAAGTAGAGTTTTCCAAAATGCAAGTAGAGGCCAAGGAGTCAGCCCTGCAGAAGAAGTACAAAAAAGGCCAAGCCTTTGACAAAATTTGAGAAATCCTTCATTGGAAGGAAAGTGAAGTTGCAACACATGAGGAGCCTTAACAACCATTGGATTGGATGTTAGATTCAATATCAGTCGTTAGGTTAAGTCTGGACAAGAGGAGGAGCATGCAGGTAAGGAGAATAGGTCCCAACCATCAGTTTTGAGTGCAAGGATCAACAACCATTGGATCTAGGTAAGGTGCACAAATAATAAACCTTTGAGTCCTTTAGACTCCGTGAGTTCGACAGTTTTGAGGTGTGCGTTGAGGAGGAAGCAAGTTTCTTGAAGTTATGAAGTCTGAAATTAATCTTGAGCATTGGTTATAAGGCCATGTGTTAGCAGATTGAGTGTGGCTCGAAAGTATGACAGTCCGGAAGAACGGGACTGTTGTTGTGTAAGGGGAGAGAATTCCTGAAGTTTTGAAGCCCAGAGCGGATCCTGACCATTAGTGTCGGGTGTACGTGGCGACAGATCATGTGTTCGGAGACTTGGCACTCCAGAGGAATTAGGGTGTGATTTAGTTTGGGTCAAAAATCCCTGAAGGCCCAAAGGCCAAATTCTATTTTGACCATCCGTTGGTGTGGACGCGTGGACCATTGATCAAATTCCTTCGCATGTTCAAAGTTCGGAACTATGGAAGGAAGTGTGGTTAAAGGTGTGGAAAGATCCAAAGTCCCGGAGCCCAGAGTAATTCTAGACCATAGATCTAGGACGAAGCAAGATCATTGATCCCCAAGCTATATGGAAGTTCGACATTCGCGGATTCGGGAGAGAGTGGAATTTAGGATGTGAAGAGATCTGAAGCCCAAAGCCCAGAGTAAGCATGAACCGTTGATCCAAGACAGATTCTAGCCATCCAATATGCTAGTTTGTAGTTTTCGTATTCGGGGGAATTGCATCTTGGAGCAGGGTCAAATCCCGAATCCCGGAGCCCCGAAGTAATTTGTGAGTTGTAGATAAATTCAAAAAATGTGGACCATTGATCTCGTAGTTGTTCGGGTGTTTGCCGATTCATGAGTTCAGAGGTTTTGGAATGTGATGAAGACAAGATTTTTGGAGCCTGAAGCTCTAGAGCGCTGAAGTAGTTCCTATCAACTAGGCTCTTTGTTTTAAGCTCGCAATTACATGTGATTTTTGCCAAAACAAGGGGGGCTAGAGCCCAAATTTGATTCTAAAGAGAAAGGGGGCTTAGACTAAAAGCGATCACGGGTTTCTTGGACCTGAGCAATAATTTAAAGGGCCCGTGTGCATGAATAAGGGATCTAACAGGGATCCGAGAACTGTTTCATCTCCTACATGAATGATCCTTGGACGAGAGGTCATGCGATCCCTAGGAGGTGGTGGGGGTTCACATCAAACAGTCACTATGAAGCATATGTACTTTGGCCATTGAAATTGTTTCAATGATTATTGAGACAGATGTAAATAGAGCAACATATATGTTCATCATGCAAACATGTTGTTAGACATACACCTATGACATGATAAGTTCAAATTCATTATTGAAAAAAAAAATCATTGCAATTATGTCTATGTTTCTTTCTATAGAATAAAGGACACCATAGACAGAGTATGTTGCATTAAAATTGAATTTTGAAATTTGTTTTTTGCTTGGTGGAAAATTTGTTGGTGTCTCTTGGAAATAGAGGATCATATTGCTTATAAATTCTTCATCTTGTAGAATGTCATCAAGGTGTGCATCTAGACTACATGTGTTCAAAGTTACAAATGAAAGTCTATTGGAACATGTGATTTACCTTTGCACATAGTCTAATTTCCATGATCCATTTGCAAATAATAGTTTCATTTATGAAATTACTTTTTTATTGACACAAAATTTTCCTATGTTAATTTTTAGATTAGAAACAATGAATTCATGGTTTTTACTTGCAATAAAGTTGTGTATACTAATAAATGTATTCTAATGTTTCTTGGATCAAATGAAATCTTATCTAAATTCAATCTATGTGCTTTGTGTATTGTTTTAACGCAATCTAGCTGTATTGGGAATTTTTTTTTGTATTATAGTTTGATTATTTCTTGTAGAGAATGGATATGGCTTTGGAATTTGAAATATTGGTGTCCAACTTGGTGAAATATTTTTTTCATATAGTTCATGGAATTTTTCTCTTTGCAAATTTTCAACAATTGAATCGACAATTTATATCCAAATAACATCCAATTCTTTTTTCCCCTTTGAATAACTCTTCAAAGCTCTGTCAACACCATTGACAAGGTCAGTTTCTATGTTGTAGTTTATGACATATATCTCAACTAGGAGATTTTTCGACTAGTATTTTTTATGGAAAGGTAGTTTCCGTGTCATAAGTTCCAAATTTTTCTTGACTATTTTCAACTTCTTCAAATGCTTCAAGAATTATCAATTCTTCATCTACTAGTGCAATAACTTTTTCAATATGTCTTTTCACATCTTTTCTTCTGTAAAATAAATGTGAAAATAGTGGATCTATTGATGGTGATCTATAGCAATGGAAATTTATGTATTCTATGTTGTCATTAGACTACTCATTCAATCTCATTTTGTTGAAAAATCTGATTAAATCTTTGTCTCTTCACATCTTTGCATTTGTAAAATAAATACGAAAATAGTGGATCTATTGGTGGTGATCTATATCAATGAAATTTGTGTATTCTATGTTGTCATTAGACTACTCATTCAATCTCATTTTGTTGAAAATTTTGATTAAATCTTTGTCTCTTTGATGCATCGGCATGTGCAACTCATAACATTTCAATTTTTCTTGCCAAAAAGTGTATGATAATATCTCCTTGTTCAACATTCCATTTTCAATTATCAGAGAATATTTGATAGGTTGTGCTATATACAAGTCCCCACATGATATTATATCAGCATTTCCGAAATATTTTGTTCGGTATGTTTTATTTCTCGCAATCATTTATCAATTTGGTACAAGAACCTTGAGCAAACAAGGGATGCCTCATCAACTAGCACAAAAAAATGTTGTATGTAGTGTTTTGTCAGTGTATCCAAGTTTTTGTTGCTTAGCTGTAGGTATTCTAATTTGTTAAAGAGCATCCAAAATGCAGAGTGCAGCATGACACCCCCTACATTAAATATTTATTTTCCTATGTAAGTTGTTATGATGCCTTTTAATTCAAGGGGGTCATATTTTGTTCTATTGTTGTACATGTGCACAATGGATTGAAATTTTCCTTTTCAGAAAATGTTTTCCAGTCCTCACACCTCCTGTAAAAAGAAATGGATCGGTTCATTTGGGGCCTTTTTATTTTTAGTCAATATATCTTTCAATATAATTGTTTGTTCTTTAGTCAATATATATTTCAAAATATTTTTATTAAAAAAAATTAAATAAATGTTATGTCAAAGAAGGGCTATTTAGTCATATCAGGCTCTTTGACCAATCACAAGATAAATATTCATATTAAAAAAAATATGAAAAAAGTTTTTAAAATTAAAAAATTCACTTTAATAAATTTAATTTATTTATTTTTTATAAAATTGGAGGATTTTCTTAAATAAATCTAGGTCAACTATGTTTTATCGACCTACCCAATTTCTATATTACCTGCTTTGGTACTAATAAAAATATGGAAGTGGATTTGTAAAAAGTTGGCACTAATAAAAAGATGGAAGTGGATTTGTATACCCCCAAGCACACCTATAAAGGGTCATGGCCAATAGAGCTATGTTGAACATATGGAAGAATATCATTCTATGGAAGGGATCATCAATATATTGGACCATTGGGTAAGGGAGCATCAGGAACCATGTCAATGGAATGTAGGATGTGGTAGTGTAGAGGCACCCCCGTAGGTGAATAAGAAATATCCTCGAGCTCCTCCATAATCTTGTCGACCTGTTTCTACTAGACATTAAGGTCTTGGGATGAAGTTGTAGTGGTTGTAGTGACCTTCTATTAACCTTCTAACTGGATCCTAAAGGTGGAAAATTTTGTGGCCTGAGATATTATTTTATGGCACAATTTTTTTGAGATCAATGAAGTGGCAGTAGTTGGACCTACCTTTGGTACCCTATAGAGATTACCTCCCAAAGTAACAATGGAATTGCAAGGCCGAGACCCATAGATATCATGATGTTTTTGTAATTTTTAAACATGTGAAGTAAAGCAATGCATACAAATCCTTAAGTAAAAAAAAAAAATAATCAATGGCTCATACACATAGTACACATAGATTTACACTGGAAACCCTTAACCGGGAGAAAACCAACCTTCCTTGGTTCCACACCTCTCAACTCTTCATTGTATTAATTTCATAATTCACAATACAATATATACACAATATTTTAGGTATTCCGCAACTACCAAAACCCTAATCCCTTAATCCAAGATTAATTAAGGAAAGTGCTAAAAATAGCAAAAAACACTAAAATAGCAAAAACCACGCAAAAAAAAAATTAAGGGCACTGCCCCAAACACACCGCATA
>SNQJ01S0114788.1:19939-33034 GCA_010110895.2 Picea sitchensis
CTTCAAATCTCATGTGCCCCCCCCCCACACACATGCAAAGAATATAAAACCTATCCAATAGTTTCCATATATATGTTTGCCCTAAAAGAATATCACAAACTTCAAGTGGGGAAACATCACGCAGTACATCATCCTTGAAGGGCTTGATGTCATAGGATAGGAGGCACTGTTGGCAAAAGTGGATGTCTCGTCCCCAAATCATGAAAAAGAGTTTTGATTACTACAAGATTTATGGAGTACTCAAAGTTATACCAACAAAGGAGCATTGGCATTCAACATTAGGAATGAACTAATCACTATCAAATATTAAATCATGAAAAAAAGTTTTGATTACTACAAGATTTATAGAGTACTCAAAGTTATACCAACAAAGGGGCATTGGCATCCAACATTCTTATTGCAAAAAACACTACCTTGTTGTAGTAAATAACATATTTTATAGAGTAACACCACCCATTTGAAGATTCAAAGTTAGAAATGAGTAAGAATGGTATAAACTATGATATGTTTCCATGAATAATGGTCCTATAATATTAAGATAGATTTTTTCATGATAATAATAAATAAGGTGACCTCTTTATTTAGGGAAATAATACAAGAAGTTCAAGGTACAAATTTTATTCCACTTTGTGTTAATGCAACTTTTGTAGCATTGTTTTTTAAAGTTTAGATCATAGGGTACATGTGGACCAAGAGTCTTATCTCTCATTTTGTAGTTATGTCAAGAATCACATTCTACAACCTTAGATGTAGGAGATTGTCATGAGTGATTGAGTGTAATATTATGTCATTATATATTGACTAAAAATAATAATAACAAAAATTAATCTTTGCCTCACAAACAAAAAAATAATTGTTTTTTTACAAGGAGACAATCCCCCATGAAAACCCAAAAAAGCTTCACCACATTCATGGATGGCACTTGTAGTAAAAAAATCAGCGTAAACTAGTACACCTCACCCTGCAAGACCTGGCCATGGAATTTCATCCCACTGTAACTTATAGTTGAACCTTCAACCCTTACTATAGTAATCAAACCTAGCTAAATGATTGGACACATAGTGCTTAAACCAACTGAATTACATCTCTCTCTCTCTCTCTCTCTCTCTCTCTCTCTCTCTCTCTCTCTCTCTCTCTCTCTCTCTCTCTCTCACACACACACACACACACACACACACACACACATGTGCCTTACCCTCCAAGATCCAGATGTAGACCTTCATCCCCATCATCAATTTCCATTGAACCCATCGACCCTTACAAGAGCAATCATTAGTACAATTCTTAAACCTATTGAACTACCCTTTGCATGTGTGTGTGTGTGTGTGTGTCTTCAACCCGTGCACTGCGTGCTTGTGCTCAGAAATAGACACAAACATAATGCTTGACATCTAATCAAGACCAACAATTCAAGTTCTCCAATGACCCTTATAGGTTTTTTCATCTAATATTTCATCTTTTTTACTAGATTTTCCCCATTTTAAGAGAACATGATATTCCATCTAATTTATACATCAAAGTAACACCATGTCCTATTCAATACATTAATATGTTAATTGACCAAAGTTATCAATACAAATAAGTAGGTATTGTTGACCGTAGAGGGGGTGAATCGGTATCAAGTACAATTTAAAAGCAACTTTTAAATTGTGCTTAAACCATTCAATTATATCAATGAGCAATGAACAATGGTATAAGAGTTACACCCAATACACCACAATACACCATGCACAATATATGAAATAATCAATAGTTTTTTGTTCCAGGGAAGTAATGAATTCCAAAAGGTAGCTACAGCTTCAAAAAATGTAAAGGGAGGGATAAACCTCTAAGAGGAAGATTCAATCCTCTAATATCAAGAGATTTGAACTCTCCATCTTTCCCCTTCCTTCCACCCAAGAATATATAGTGTCAGCTTACATTAAATCATCACCATCAACAAATCATCACATAGAGACGATGTGATTCAAGGACTTCTTCAATTTATGCAATTCTTCCTATTCTTGAATTACTCTGATCCTATAGATAATATTATACAATGTATTCTTGGAAACTCCTCCAATTTTCACTCCTTGAATGCTCCCAAAAGAGGTTATAGAAGAATGGTATACATTGTTCAATTCACAGTCTATTAGGAAGACCCAATTTGTATAGAATGCCCCGCTCTCAATATTTCACATCTGATTCTAAAACTCACATAAAATCAACTGGTCAAAGTACTCTTTTTCCAATGAAAGTGGTCCCACTACATTTGGATTCTGTATGAAGAAGTTATATCTATTACCCGGAACACTGTTTTATTGACTAGCTTCGAGGTTTGGTCACAAACCCTATCTTCCACGAGTGTGTCTCCATAATTATAGTGAATCAAGGCTGAAATTTTTACCAGAGGTGCAACACATATGTCTTCTCAATACCATAGATATTTCACCGTTTGAATCATTCTAGAAAAAGTTATATAAAAATGGTAAAATGGCTGAAAATAACATGCATAGAACCGCATGTAAAAGACTTCATCCTCCATGATCGACTGGCCTAGCACTTCTTCCTTATTTCCTATAGAGTTGACTTGTATCAAATGAATGTATAATGATGTTTTATTTATGCCATTTTATTTCCGCTCCCTTTCCAACAATGGGGTCCTACACGACCCTTTCTTATTTTTGTGATTGCTGCTGGTATCGCCGGAGACCTACATGTACTTCCTTCTTCAATTCACTTTATTATCTTCAAAAATTCATTTCTCCTCAGCCGAGGTCGTGACATGCCATACCACGAGCAACGTAGTGTATATTATCCATCCTTGGGTGTTGTATATGCATGTGCATTACGCCCTTCATGTCCAAACGCAGCTATGGGTCTTGTGGTCCAAAACCCATAGTAGGGTTGACATCAATGACAACAACCCGATCTTCCAATGGAGTGTGTACAAATCACACCAAATTCAAGTACTCAATCAATAGATCACAAACATTAATGTATGAAACTCCCATCCAAAACTACGCACTAGGCATGAACTAATTATTGAGCCTCCCCCAAAGGAGGCACCACCATAATGATTGGTGCATCCCAAAGAATAGTAAAGTCATCCCACCATAGAGTTGCATGACATTTTCCACCAGAAACAACATGATGTATACTATCCATTCATGGGTGTTGTATATGCATGTGCATTGTCCTTCATGTCCAAATACCTTTATCAGTCTTGTGGTCCAAAACCCATGACTAGGGTTGACATCAATGACAACAACCAATCTTCCAATAGGTATTGTACAAATCACACCAAATTCAAGTACTCAATCAATAGATCACAAACATTAATGTATGAAACTCCCATCCAAAACTACGCACTAGGCATGAACTAATTATTGAGCCTCCCCCAAAGGAGGCACCACCATAATGATTGGTGCATCCCCGAGAATATTAAATTCGTCTCACCATAGAGTTGTATGACATTTTAGCCTTGTCACTGCATACTTTACCTTCTTTCCTTCATCTACATATTCATAATCAAAGTATTTTTCCAAGGCATTACTCTAGTCAATCAATTCTTTGGCATTCAGGTTACCTTCATACACAAGTACCTATACCTTTGGTCTGGCACCAACCTTTGTGAACACCCTTATCAATCTCTCTTCTGTTGTTTCTTCTTCCTCCTCTTCCTCAAAGGTTGTTTCTTCTTCTTCCTCTTCCTCTTCCTCAAAGGTTGTTGCTTCTTCACTTTTTTTGATATCTCCAATATCAAGTTCCCTCTTCATGGAAGTACCCATACCTTCCATCTTTGCTCGGAGTTGCCTCACCTCTTGTTACAATTCCACATTTGCAACTAGTATCCTTGACCCCTTCTCCTGTGTGACATCTTCTCTTTCTTCGCGAGCACACTTACTGTGTAATATTTGATACAAAAAATGATGGCATAAACAACCAAATTCAAACCACGATTACAAAGTTTTCAATACTTTTTCACCAACCAACATTTAGGTTGCTTATCTGTCCTCAGATCAACATGAATAGGTGCTCAAATTGCATATTCCTACAACAATGAATTGTGATCTATCATAGATAACTTTGCACAGAAACACCACTACATGAAAATACCTCTACGCAGAAGCATCAATGAATAATACCAACGACATTTGTTGCAGACAACTCTGTGCATGTAACTCAACAACTAATACCAATGTGTCGATGACAACTATGATCTGTCACAGACAACTCTATGCACGATACTCAACAAATAATACCAATGATTCATAGAAAACTCTGCATAGAGTTCGAAAAACAATATCGATGTGTCAAATATCATTAAGGGGTGATTCCTCTACACCAAATCATGATTTTTTGTTCCTGAGAAGACAAATACTTAGGAAATATTTTTAAACAAAGTTTTAGAACTTGGTTGGATTTAACTGTATGCAGTCTTTCCTAAAAATGCATACATTAAAATATCCAAGCGACAAGATACTGAATGAAGTCAAAGACATATACCAACAAATTAACATACACAGAACTGGAGATCTCTATTAAAACATATCACAATTACACTGGTTCTTTAGGTCACTCAGACCTTAAACATACAACACACAAATTACTTTACATATTTCTCTGTCGCACCCCTATCTATCCAACCTTCGTCTACTCTCCTTCTAACCTCTATCTCCCCTCCTTCTCTCTCACACATACTTTTGTTACGTAAAAACCGAGCACTATATCCCTCAAGAACTCTAACAAATGCATAAAAATCCTCTAAGGATTTCTATCGATCCCCTAACTTACTATTTATGTTCTATTACATAGGAAACACTCACACCTTTCAAACCATAAAATCTTCGATACCTTCTAAATATATCATTCTAACTATTACAAACAAATGAAAAATTAGGGACCAACTCCCTTGGTAAATGTTTATTGACCCATGTGGTCAATTCTTGATTTTATTGTTGAATTCTCATGCATAAACATCATTGGCAACAATTGGTTGAGCTAAATCCATGCACTAGTTCCTTCTACTCTTTCTATGAGGTTGGGCACTGGTTTGCATGGAACTAGCCAAATGCCTAGCAACATTAGTGACAATAAGTTGAGATAATTTCCTTGAGATGGTTCCTTTTGTTGAGAATTGGGTACCTTGGAAAGTGGTCCCCTTGTGTTTGTGAGTCTCTAAAAACAAAGGGGGAGACTATTACCCTTGTTACTTTACTTTGTGATTCTAATTTCACTTTGACTTGGGATATTTAAGTCAAAAGTGAAACATGTCACTTAAGTCATAAAGTGACAATTAATTCACTTTGTGGGTGAATTAATAGACATAAAGCAAACTAAGGAAAGTGGGTTTCCTAAGTGAGATTTTGGGATTAAATCTCACCCATTTATTAGACTTGGCTAGATTGGATCTGGGCCATTGATATTTTAGGGTTTGGCCAAAGAGAGGCTAAAGGAGAGAAAAGGGTAATGAAGAGATTCATTCTTCACTTGAGAGGAGAGGAGAAGGAGGAGAGCTCCTTGGCACACTTCTTGAGGAGAGGAGGGCGCATGAGGTCAAGAGTGGAGGAGGAGATTTTGCTTGGGTGCTAGCTTGTATGGAGGGTCATCCATGGAGGCTTGGGAACTAGCTTGGAGCTAGGCACATTCTTGAGGAGGAGGGGTGCATATGCTAGAGGAGAGGCACATCTTGTGAGGAGGGCGCACATCCAATAGAGGAGATTTCCCCATTCTTGTAGAAAGCTCATTCACCATGGAGAGGCACACTCTAGAAGAGAAGAGGGCGCAAGGGTGAGTGAGGGTGCATGCATATTGAGTAGAGGTGCAAGATCTTGTGGAGGGGTGCAATCTAGGAGGGAAGGCGCATCAAGCTAAGGAGAGGTGCTCCTTGAGGTGGGTTCCTTATTGTTGAGGAGAGGTTCACTCTATGGGAGATGGAGGGCACACCACTTTGTTGATTTTTTCTAGAGGAGGGGGTGCACTTGAGCCTAGGGGTGCACCATCACTTGGAGGGAGGCACTCTTGAGAGGAGGGAGCTTCAACAATGGCAAAGCAAAGGCAAGGCAAGGTAAAGGCAATAGCTTGGATCTAGGCACATTCTTGAGGAGGAGGGGCACATATGCTAAAGGAGAGGCACATCTTGTGAGGAGGGCACACATATAGTAGAGGAGAGTTCCCCATTATTTTAGGAAGCTCATTCACCATGGAAAGGCACACTCTAGAGGAGAAGAGGGTGCAAGGGTGAGTGAGGGCGCAGGCATATTGAGTAGGGGCACAAGAGCTTATGGAGGGTTTCATTCTAGGAGGTAAGGCACATCAAGCTTAGGAGAGCCACTCCTTGTGGTGGGTTCCTTCTTGTTGAGGAGAGGCGCACTCTATGGGAGATGGAGAGCACACCACTTTGTTGAGTTTTGCTAGAGGAGGGGGCACACTTGAGCCTCGGGGTGCACCATCACTTGGAGGGAGGAACTCTTGAGAGGAGGGAGCTTCAACAAGGTAAAATCAAAGGCAAGGTAAGGTAAAGGCACAAACAAAGGCAAGTTCAAGGCAAAGGCACAAGGGAAGAGGACCAAAGGCTAGCTAAGGAAGAGGGGTGCACCAAGGAAAAGGGCGCCTTGCTTCAAGAGGCTAGCAAGGACATATTCAAGGGATTCCAAGGCATCTGAGAAGGGTTTCTATTGTAACAGGTTCACTTGTATATGTTTTCTGTGTTGTACATTTTTCTTTGAGGCTTTCTATATACATCTACTCCAAAGTGGTTTTCCCCATGGGGGGGGGGTTTCCAGGTTCATGTTGACCAAAAACATATGTGTCAATTTCATGCATGCTTAGAAGTGTAAATCAACATTTAGAGTTGTGAAGATCTAGAGGTAGTGTTATTTGTTTTGAGTATATTGCATGTGCTAACCTTTGGTATGAAAATACTAGCAAGGGTACCTCAAAAGAGCACTTAACCATCCAAAACTGTATTAGAAGTTCAAACTTAGAGCCAAAAACAGGTCAAAGACAGGCCTATTTTGGCAGCCTCATAGTACTGCGTTTCTCTTCACCTTATTCTCTTACTACGAGGTTGGGCACCTATTGGCATGAGATTAGAAAAATGCTCAGGGACATTGATGAGAACTAGTTACGCTAACCCCTTGGGCCAATTCCTTGTATTATTTCTATGAGGTTGGTGTTGACAGGCGAAATTGACCGCTCGTCAACTGGAGGAGTGGATCCGGTCTGGGGTTGTCTAAATAACCCAAGCCATTTGGGATGATCTACCTCGACGGGTTTAGCGGCTTCGTTGGCCGATCTAAGTCCTAGGAAAACGAAAGAAAACTAAACTAAAAGAACTAATCTAAATGAAAAAAGCAACTACAGCAAACTATATATATACAAATCTGAAATATATATACAATTTACTAACTAATATTATACAATAATAATTCTATGAAATTAAAATCTCAGTTATTAACAAAATCAGATCTCAATTATATATTTACAGCATTTACAGAATACAAATTTTGATCTAAATTTGCAAAAATCATTGGTAAAATGTCTTATGACAGCGAAACCATTATTTTTTATTTTTTATAATTTTTATAAGAAAGAAACAAAATGAAAACTAACTAAGCTGAACAATAATAATCCTAACTATAAAATTGAACTATGTATCTATCTAAACTAGTGAGAATTCTCGAATTTATTAGCTATTAGATTGCAAATAACGAACTAACCTGAAGTAATGCTTCCTATTTGTCTTATGCTCAGTAGTTGATTTAGCTATTTAATGGGAGGAAACCCGCACCAGATTCTCCACAAGCTTCTTGTAAACAGAAAGCTGCAGTGCTCTTTGAGTATGAATGACAGGACAAACAAGACATAAAAACGACAGCAATCTTCAAGTTTACAAATCATCACAATTAGATAAATCCCTGTGTGAAGATCTGTATGAAACAGTTCGTTTAATTAAGAAGATAAACCTTTTGTTAATTAAATTGAAACAGAGTAATTGTTGTACTAAAAATGAGATACAACAAATATGGACAGAATTTAAATCATAACGCATCAACCTGTAACAAGTCTTGATATCTAAAGTAATCAATAACTTGATCACAAATTAAAATGCACAAAACTTGAACGAAAGTAGGACAAATTGAAAGCTAAGGCTGTTACAAAAGATCCACTTCCATTCGAGCCTGTATCATCATAAATTCATAGTATTTTCTCTCCCAACAGTGATGGGTTCATTACAAAAATTAATGAGTATATAAAGGCCATAGGGTAAAACATCCCTGTGGGAATTATCAAAAACAATTTACAAAAAATCTGGGAACAATCTCCCAAGTCTTCTATTTCAGCCTATGACTAACAACTTAAAAAAAAACTATATCCCAAAAGGATGTTCTAAACTGCCACAGCATGTCCAATTGGTCATTAAAATTCATAGGTACCTGTAGGTGGACAAGAATACACAAGTTTAGATAATGTTTTATTGATAAAATTAACAAAAATCTAAATTTTAAGACTAGCTACAGAATCTCACGATTCTGTAGCTGGTCTTATTTGCAAACAGAACCGTTTTAAATCAATCCAAATGATAATAGAAATATATTCAACCTATTAAACCAATCTTTAATTACTAACCAAGCAAATCATTCATGCCAAAACAAACCAAAACTTTTATGCCAATTTGAAACAAACGAAATTGTGTTCAATTAATCGAATAATAACAAGGATATGTACGATCTGTCAAACAACTTTTATTACCAATTAGAAGTAGATAGAATCGTCTTGATAATTCAAAAAAAACCAAATCATATTAAATCGAAACAGGACTAAATTTGATATAGCAAACCAATCTTTGATATGAATTTAATATAGATGCAATATATCAATCCAACACTTAACAGAATCATTTTTAAATCCAAAACTAACAGAGTCATTTTTTCGAATCAATAGATTACATTCTATTTATCAAACCAATCTTTGATATTAATGCATCGCGTACACAAAAGACTATGCTAATTCAAACACACAGAAATCATTTCAAAATCAAACCAAACAGAACTGAATCAAACTAACTCGGAAATAATTCAATCGTTTATACTAATCTAAGAATAATAAAATCGCATTAACTAAATCATAGCTATATTCGATTTTAGCAAACAAATCTTCAATGCAAACAAAATAGTTTATAATAATCCAGAACGAAATCTTTTATACTAATTCAAATAAAGACGAGATCATTCCTAGAAATTCAAAGTAAACAGAACCATTTCTGAGTCTATTAAAACAAACAGAACTAATCGGCTATGCTATTTCAAACCAAATCAAACAAAATCGATGTGAAAAAAAACCATACCTGGGCTGTAGGAAAACAATTCGGTCAGGATAACTTTGAATTGACAAAGGCCGTAGCTGCCTCAACATTTCTGAAGACAATTGAACCCATAGTCTTTTGTTTCTTCTCGTTGGCTTGTAGCCTGTCTCTTTCTTTTGACAACATAGTAATTAGTTCCTCTAATGATTCAATCTTAGATTGCAACAGGGGAACATCGGTGTAATAACGTTCAAGCCAAGAATTACATTGAGTACACGATGGTTGATCGGGCCTTGGCATTACAGGCGACGGTTCTTTCAAGTTACCAGGGGTTTCACTATGAAGCCTAATTCCCGGGAAGTTAGGGTCGTTCTTGAGGCACGGAGGTAAGTTGGAAACATAGTCATAGGGTTCCACATAGCAGAGGCCATGAGAGTAAGGGTATTCCTTGGCCAAGAAGCGTTCAATCTCAGAGTCTAAATCCTCGCTTAAGACAATAGGTTTCTGGTCAGTGCTCTGTTTGGGCTTGTTCCAAGCACATCTGGATATCCATCGTCCATTCTTCTTTCCCTTACTGTTGACACCAATATCACCTTTTCCTTTCTTCCTTACAGGCCTCTTGACGGTCTTAGTTTTGTCTTTAGCACACGGGTCAGCCATAGTATCGGGTAGGTCAATGTTGGGGAAATTAGAGGGTTTGACAGGGGGTAGAAGGGTAGGAGATGGCATGGTAGGCACAACCAGGGTTTCAGTGACCACACCTTTATCCATTTGAACACACTTGGGAGTGGCAAAGACATTCCTTGATAGGAAGGCTTGCCAACAGTCACCACTAAGATTCAAATGATGAACGATAATGACTTTGATCAAGCAATGATGGAAAAGGATGTTATCAGCCTTCTCACGCTTAAATCGTTTAGACATTTTGTAAAGACTCCATAGGAGATAATGTGGCATATTCAGAGGGTAGTCTATAACATTCCTTAGCAACCTGAGATGATAAAGAAATACCAAACCATAACGACCTTCGCAGGTCATCAATTGCTTAACGATTGCTAAAAGATCATGCTATCTGGTCTTGAGGGCAGTGATAGGCATACCTCTATAACAACTAACAATCTTTCTTGATGTGAATAGGAGCGGCCACGGCACCTCGCCTACTTTTGAATTCTTAAACCACCTCTTCCCTTTGACTGGTAAGCATGTAGTTGAGCTAAGGAATTCCTCATTTAGCTCGAGTTGGATATCTATGACCTTAGCTCTGCATCCGTCGAAGGTGAGGGTGAATTTTTGGGCGACCGAAAGGTTGAAACCCTCAAACTTTTGGATAAAAACTAGCCAGCCACTGGTCTCCAAGTCTTTGCGAGCATTGTCAAATAGCAGGAGTGTTTGGTTGCCATTAGGTTCTATGTGCACCACAGGGGCCATAGGAGAGAGCACGCAGTGAGCCGGGTGAAGGGACAAGGGTTTGCACAGGGTATATGCAGGATCGAAAGCTCAGGTATTTCCACAAAACCAATAGAGGTAACCCGGGATAGAAGGCAGGCATTAATGCCTAAGTGTGCGAGGGTGGTGGAACGAAACAATACATGCAAAACAGTCATATCAAAGTGTACAATCGACGACGTTATGGTGATTGACTATTGGTGTGTGTTAAAAGCAATGCCAATAAAACAACCATTGAAAACTATGATGAGTCGACTTGAATATTTGCACAAGAATAATGTTTGCATGATTTAAAACAAAGCAATGTTTCGAATTTATCACCAAAGATTTGACCATAAAAATTTTGCTTTGTATGAAACCATTGCACTAAGGGTCTAATCACAATGTTAATGCATTGTTATGAAACCATTGAATTCGATCACAAACAATAGAACATCAAACCACCATTGTATCAAGGACTCAATGACAGTCATTATAATATCATCACAATCTTATAAAAATGAAGTCATATCAACACAAAAAAATGCCAAATGAGTAAAGGTTTTGGTGTCTTGCCCACTGTGTGACCATTATTGAATTAGAAGTGCAATGAACACATAGACAAGAGTTACCATAGTAATCCAATGACGATTTTAATGCTATTGACACGACTTTGAACCGAGGTTTTCACGCTTTCAGTTGTGAAAATGAAAACAAAAGGTAGGTGTGCTAATGAGCAAAAGATTGCAATGAGAATCAAGGGTTCCAAAACACTTGTGTAGGCATATTATATAGATAGGATAAAAATGCGAAATGGCTACCAACAATGGCGACACACTGGTAGAAGCAGTTATCCCTGCCAAAAGAACAAATTCAGATTACGATAACAAGAATAATTCAAACTCAAAAACAACCAGAAAATTGTTTAAACATCACTATTAATCAAATATTCCAGTAGTGTTTAAAGGATGAAAACTGATAACAGTCTTAAGACAAGCGAGCCACGATATTAAAGATAAAATATCCAACACTATTGACAGGGCCACTGCTGCCAGCAGGCGTCCATATCCTCGACAGGGTTGCCATTTAACCCACTCTGATATCCGTATCCTGCCAAGAAGTTCCAGATCAGAATAAAGGATATTTTAAGGTCAAGATATTTCATACTTATGAATTTTCATATACCCGATATTGCTTCACTGCTATCAGGCCTGTTCAGTACCCCGGTAAAGTTGTCTTGGCGTCATGCATGCATTTACCCTCTGCCATCAGACCTGTTCAGCATCCCGGCGGGTTTAAAAACACTTCCCATAGCTCTTTTATGATTTATTTGGTTTTTTAAAGATATATAATTGAGCGGGGTGACGCTGAAAAATTATGATATTTTAGACATATTTTTCTTTACAGACCTCAACAGAATTTTTTGAAATTGTCCTTCATTAAGATCCAGAGATGGTTTGTTTACAAAACCAACCTTCTAAGGCAGGGAGACATCTTCTGAGTCATTCCCTTAAGGAACAGGGACAGCATAAAAAGATAATGGATGATCGTGACAGGCTTTGCTCACAGATCGAAATCAGTTAACTTCTTTCAAACAACAGTCTTTTCTCAACACAGATGTAAATTTCAGAAGTATATAATTGATGTTTAGACAAACTTTCAGCAGTCTTTTTAGAGGAAAAAATTTTCTGTTCTCTTAGTCTGAACAGTTCATGATGCAGGTATGTGTATCTCAAGAAGAAAGACTGATAAGCATAAATGAAAACAAAACACACCAGAGAAGAAAGATTTGAAAGCAAAGAAATCCAAAAAAAAACAAAAGAAAATATGTACAGAAGGTGCATCTGAAAACCTCATGCAACAAATCCCTTGGGAAACTGAAAGAAAGAAAGGAAAATCCTGTATGATGAGAAAGCAGTCTTACTCATGGTACCTTGCGTCAAGGTTGATTCAGATTTATTTATCTCTTTACTTTCCATTTAATATTTTCATGACGATATTGTGTTTTTTAAAAATAGATGTTCAACTAGAAGTAAAGAGAAGCATCAAGGAGATTTCCCTGACAACAGTCGTATTATGGTTCTCGTGGTGCGCCCACTTGCGTTCATGACTGCATTATTAAAAAGAGAAATAGTGAGAAATACAACTGAAAGGAAAACCTATTCCTAAACCTACCCTAACTATTTAAACAAATCAGGATACTATGTGAAGTCATGCTTCCAATGTAGCCATCGAAGTGACTCCAGTCCTGCAATGGAAACAAGATCAAGCATTACTAATAAGAATGGTAACATATCAACAAATGACATAAACATATCACACTTACCTTCATAATCATCATCTAAAAACAAAGTAAGCATGATCTTACCATTTCCTTGGAT